>JAYMTA010003800.1:0-13619 GCA_036897625.1 Pelargonium cotyledonis | reverse complement strand
TAACAAAATATAATTATACTATACTTAAATATATAATAATAACAATTTTCACATCTTGAAATATATAAACAATGATTTAAGAATTGTTGACATCATATATTGTATACGATATATATGCATGTATGTGAAGATAAGAAACTATAATCAAAATGCTAATATAAAAAAGGAGGTTAATCCTAATTATTTTATTACATAATACATATAAGTTTTATATTACTATTGATTGAGTATTGATTTACATAATTACATGTAAAAGCAATATTAAAACATAATATAATAAAAAGTATGGCTCTAGCTTTGACAAGTAGTGTTCGTAACGTAGTATGAGTGATTTGTCTGCAAAAAAAATAAAAAATAAAAAATAAAAAAATCAACCACATAACATATATTAACTATAAATATTATACTCTCTCCAATTCGTCCCAAAATGAGTCTTTTTTTTAGTAAGTTAATTACGCATGAAATGTCTATAGCCTTATAACAAGTTATTTAGTATCCCCTAACACATTATCGTAAGGATACAAAGTATAGCACATTAACTAACTTTTTCTTAATTTTTCTCAAAATAGAAATAAGAAACTCATTTTGAGATGAATAGTGTTGGAAGCATTGATGGTAAGAAAATGTTTTTGTCAATATATATGGTTTTGCAACTACCTAAGACTTATGCTTTAATCCGAAGTAGCTAGTTAGTCTGAAGTTGGATATTATCATATTTTGCTTAAAATGTACACAGTAACGGAAAGAATGCAATTTTCATGACGAAATGAAGCACAGAATATTGCAGTAGGGGTAGCCAAAACATAGAACCTGAGGTCTGTTTGGTCTCATATACACACACACACACTGATATTGGTTTAGTTCTTGTAACCAGGAGATAAACCAAAATCTCCTGGTTTATCTCCTGCCATTAAATCTAGGATTCCATGGGCAGCAATTTTAGGTAACCATGACCAAGAATCTACAATGACACGTGAGGAATTAATGTAAATGGGATCATCATTCAATAAGTTTGACAAACAAATCAATCCATTGCAAGACCTGAAAAATATCAAAATAAGGTAACAGAGTCTAAAATGGGATGGTGAGCTCTTTTGTGCAACAATATGGCTTTGGGGATAGTTGGAGACTTGGAGAAGAGTATTATGCAGATATAGTTCTCAGCTAATTGGAAACAAATTACTTTGGCATCAATCTTTATTAAACAGAAGAGAATGACAATAAACCAGTAAACTTTTGCACCACACCAATGTACTGGTTCTTGAATCTTAATTCTGTTCTCTTGGCACGCCAAAGGCTGCATCAACAGTAACGAGACTGCCTACATGAACTGTTGTTTCAAAATCAACCGGAAGTTCTTCTATGTCAAGATCCTTGAATTCCTTGCTCTCTGGATTGTAAGACACCAAACATCTGCATTGGTAAGCAAACAATATCTCCCCATCCTTCAAGTCACACAAAACTCGAAAACCTCGTTTGTTAGTCCCACTCCTCCTGGCTCTAGCCGGAGGCATAGAATCTATCAAGAACCCGGTCGGGACATAATCTGCAATCACAAACTCTTTTATCCAAGACTCCCTCACATTGTAATTCTTCATCACCCATATCTCATTGGTCTTGTCGCGATTCGAGACTACAGCGCAAAGGCACCCTCCCAACTCCACCAAATGGTAATTAGAGTTGTTGAGTCCTCCACAGCTAGGTTGAGGGACTTCTTGAAACTCCTCACTCGCTATGTCAAACGAAACGATGGCCTTGTAGTGGACGCCTCCAACATCGAGACTGTTGGTCAGCCAGTGAAGCCTTCCATTCACCAATGCCTCTGATGTAGGACCAACGACACGGTAAGGTACTTTGCCAATGTTTCTCCAATCAGAAGTGCCTAAAGTAAGGACATAAGCCTCGGGTTCCTCGTTGACACCGAAGTAGAAATTGTTGGGTTGTGTGTAGTACACCATCACTATTACCTTGTAAACCTTGGTGTCTGGATGGTATCCAAATCCGAAAACCACACTGAACACACTCATATCCGATCTTGTAGCGATTCTAGGCAGCTCCCTGTGGTCCCTTCTGATAGGATTGTAAATATAAATTGGATCACCTTCCAATAAATTAGACAAACAAATCAATCCATTGCAAGAACTGAAAATGTCAAAATAAGTTAGCACAGGCTCAAATGGGATGGCAAGCTCTTTCGGTGTCTTGGTGTAACAATCCGAGCCTTCTATATGCACAAGATCAATCTTGCTCCGAGGGTAGTTGGAGTACAATATTATGCACAAACTGTTCTCAGCAGCGCGTGACAGGTGCTTCTCAATCAGGAGGGGATCTTTTACAGAAGAGTTCCAAATTTGACTTACAGATTTGCATTGCTGGAGAGATGTTATAGACATCCTGGAGAGTATATCGAATGAGATTTCGCGGGGAAGCCTCTGTAGCCATGTGCTTTGATCACTCCCGGGCTTGATGCTTGTGTCTTCATTGTCCATATTTGTTTCCCAAAAAAACAAGAGAAAGTTGAGAAGGGAAGTGTGAACAGGATATAGATGAATGAGCTACAAAACTGGTATGAAAGTCATTGTTTTGGTGATGTGTTCATATAGAAGTAGGCGAATTGTTCAAGAAAAGGCGTTTTGAATGTATGCATTTGTGAGTATCTGGACGGCCAAATAAAACACTGAGCATGACATGACATGCATAAAGGACAACCAAATTTTGAGAAAGATTGATCCAATAACTTGTTCTTTTTAAGCCTGCATCATGGACAAACACATTTGGGTAGCAAATCGGATCCAAATCAGCATAATTTGTATTGTCCTAACCATTTTTATCAAAGATATATGGATAACGAGATGACATTCATTATTCATATGAGCAAAAACATCATTTCCCAACTGATTTTGACAAGTCCTCGCAACGTACTTACTGGTTTTATCTTAAAAATATGTAATGAGTGTCAATTTTTTTCTAACTTGGCATGTCGCCGAAGGCTGCATCAACCGAAAGTAGGCTTCCAGGATGAAGAGTTATTTCAAAATCAACTGGAAGACCCTCAAACTCAAGATCCTTGAACTCTTTGGTCTCTGGGTTGTAAGATACCAAAAATCTGCATTTGTAAGCAAGCAATATCTCTCCATTCTTCAAAGCACACAAGACTCGAAAATTTCTTTTCTTTGTCCCGCTCCTAGAAGAAGAAGAAGAAGCAGGCGTGAACTGTATAACATAACGAGTGCTGACAGGAAAATCAACTAACATTGACAAACCTCTTGGCACATGATCTGCAATGACAAACTCTTTAATCCATGACTCCTTCACATTGTAGTTCTTCATCATCCATATCTCATTTTTCGTGCAATCACAGTTCGACACAACTGCAGAGAGACACCCTCCTAGCTCCACCAGATGGTAATTGGACCTATTAAGACCTCCATAACTAGGTTTTGGGATTTCTTGGAACTTCTGTCTAGCTATGTCAAATGAAATGATGTCCCGGTACCCGTTGTTGGCGCATTCTTGGAACTCCTTTTGATATATGTCATATACAAAGATCTCCTGCCTCTGGAAGCCTTCGTTCTCGTGGCGTCGGGTCAGCGAAATGAAGCCTTCCATTCACCAATGCTTCTGATGTTGGGCCAAGAAGCTGATAATGTACTTTTCCAATATGTCTCCAAGAAGAAGTGCCCAAAGTGAGAACATATGCCTCGGGTTCCTGGCTGATCCCTGAGTAGAAATTGTTGGGTTTTGTGTAGTAGACCATGACTACTACCTTATAAGCCTTAGTACCCGGATGGAATCCTAACCCGAAAATTACACTGAACACACTAAAATCTGATCTTGTAGTGACTCTAGGCAGCTCCCTGAAGTGCCTTCCAATAGGATTGTAGATGTAGACTGGATCACCATCCAATAAATTTGACAAACATATCAGTCCATTGCAAGAACTGACAATATCAAAACAAGGTAGCAAATGCTGAAATGGAATGGTGAGCTCTTTTGGTGTCTTGGTGTAACAATCTGACTCCTCTACATGCACAACACCAAGCTTGCATCTTGGGAAGTTGTACACTATTAGGCAGATACTTTTCTCAGCAGCGCGTGACAGGTGCATATCAGCAAGAACTGAATCTTTTGCCAAAGTTCCACGTCCGGCTTACATATTTGCAATTCTGAAGAGATGTTATAGGAAGCCTGGACAGTATGCCCAAAGCCATCACTGGTGGGAGCCTCTGTATCCATGTGGTTTGATCACCTCCAGGCTTGTTGTTTGTATCTCTTTTAACTTGCTTCTCATCATCTTTACTGGCCATTTTATGTACGGAACATAAACAAAAAGAGAGGGCCAGAGTTCAAGAACAGGCTGCAGATTAGTTAGCTGAAAACTGGTATGAAATTCAATGTTTTGGTACCAACTATCATTGGGGGGAAGTGGCTTAAGGCGCTTGCTTCTCTTAAGGTCTCAGACTCGGTTGGTACGCTTGTTGATCAATGTTTTGGTGTTGTGTTTATATAGCATCTGGCGGATCAATTAATATTCGATTTTTGATGTATGTGTTTGTTGTTTAGTAGACGGCTGAATAAAGAATACCAATCATGTTCGATCACAGCAAGAATATGAAAATTGCTACAAGGTGTCAATTCATTTACTAGGCATGTAACCAAATGCTTCTTGACATACACAAAGGACAACCCAGTTCTATTTACAAGATTAAAACATGAAAGCTAAGTCATATTTTAGTTTTACTTTGACACTCCTTGTTATTAACAATAGTGAATGCTAGAATATATACTTACAAAGACTGTCTAAATTGATCTATTTCTTCTTGAAGCTTCTCTATAGTTTCATCTTTGTCAGCAATAGCCTCCAAAAGTTTTGCATTCTCTTCCCTGAGAACCTCAAACTGAGAAACTATATCTTGAATCTGTGCTTCAATGGCCTTGTCGTGACTTAGCTCGAATACACTCTCTATGACTCTGGCGACGCGCCACAAGCTCACCACGACAATCAATCCTCCTCCCTTGCTCTCAAGAAGTGCTTCCAACACCAATGCTCCCATCACCACTGCACCATCAATGACATAGCCCGGGCGCCTGAAGAAGGCGCCGCCTAGAGCCACAGCTAGAGCCAGAGCCTTGGCAGAGAGTAGGCTTAAGATGGCAATGCCTCCCCAATGGTACCAAACTTGCAATTCAATCTTGCTCTTCTTCCTTGGAGAGCAAGAAATTAGTAGAGAAGATGAGAGTTCAAGAATGGTGAAAATGAGGTCAATGAGAAGCAAAGCTAGAACTACAAAATGAACTGGTGTTGATTCAATGAAACTGGCCAGGTGGGTTCTCCAGGGAGCTCTGTTGCCGAGGACCTGAGGTGGTCTGGATTTCGTGAGAAAAAGCTGCCATTTTTGCCAAGTGGACCAGTTCTTGATGAGGTTTTCAATGGACAATTGATCAACAGAATCGATGGAGATGGATGATGGATCCATGAATGATTTGTGGAATGTTCATGGAGTGTAATGTTTGGGATTAGTAATGATGTGGTTTTGGCATATTTAATGGGAAATTTGTGAAGAAAAGAAGGGCAAAAAGGCAAGTAAGGTTTGGTTTGGTTTGGTTGTTTCAGGTTTTACATAAAATGCTTTGGAGTGACGTTGAATAATAAGTTTCAGTTATTGCCTTATTGGTGTTGTCATTTGAATTTGCGTTTAAGGATTGTTCAGCTGCTGTGCTGTGCTGACTGCACCAGAACTGAATGTGGGGATGTAATAAAGTAAAATCAAGCTTAAAATTGTCGGACTTTGGCTCGGATAGACACTTTTATAGTCGGCTCGAGTTCGACTTGTCTAACTTCGACTCGTTGTTGCCAATATATACATGAAATTTATTAAAATTTAAAGAAAAATTGTTAGCACACCTCAGTAAGTAAAAAATATTATTCATAACAGTATATATGTCCAAAAGTTATGTATATAATACTTATGCACGCATTTTTTGTTATATAACATTATCAGTTGCAAATATATTATTGTAAAGCTAATAATATACAACTTACTCATAAAATTAACTGGCTCGCGAGCCTATCAAGACACAAAAAGTTTAAATCAAGTTCGACTCGTTTATTAATCGATCTTAAACTCAGGCTCGAGCTTGATTATAACGAACTTCACTTCAATATTTATCGAGCTAAACTCAAACGGCCCATTTTAGATTCGAATCTCTTACACCCCTAACTACATATATATGATTATTTATGGAAGTTACTTTGTTAAGGATGCAGGAATAGTTGGGTTTTGATTCTTATTTAGGCAAAATTGGGCTCGTAAATTTTGAAGTTTTGAATAATTTTGTGCTTTGTTAGGCAACAAGCAACCTAAAATAAGACGTCATAGTATTGGACGTAGTTGACGATTTTCTTTATTAGTTTGGCAGCCAAATTATGTAAAAAAAAGTGACAAAATCAATGAAAGTACTCATTTTCTTATATTCGAATAAAATAGGTCATGTGAAAGAGGAAAAATTAGAATTTCTAGAATCTAAATTTCATTGCTGTGGTGATAAAAGATAATATAATACCAGAGATGGTATTCCTAACATTTACTTATGTGCATTTATAAATATACTTTTTTCTCTTTATATCACTAATCATGTGACTGTCAAGGCTAATGCACTCTTGTATTTTCTCATGACAGTTGACTAATTTATATACGAGTAAAATGTGTGTCACTTGACTGATACTCTATCCGTCTCAAAATGAGTGTCTTACTTCTAATTTTTGTAAAAATTAAAAATTATTAGATAATTTAGTGTGTTTTCAATATTACCCTCAATTTTCCATCTACATCTCATGTGCAAATCTGCCAATGTGCATAAGTGACAAGGGTAATATCGGAGAAACAATAATATAATAACCTAAAAAAAGAAACAAGATACTCATTTTGGTACAAATTTTTTAGACAAGTAGGACACTCATTTTGGGACGGAGGGAGTATAACTTTATATCAGTTGCAACTTTACCAAGACAATGAGATGATGACACCTCATCAAATTTCACTTATACCCACTCAAGTGAATTTGTGAGAGCGGAGCAACCCGTCCGAATCCATGATTTTAAATGAGGTGTCATTACCTCATTAGTGTCAACTGATGCCCATATTACTCTTTATATATATATATATATTTTTAAAATAGGATTAAATGTTTTTGACTCCCTCGAACCGGAACATTTTTATTATTTTAGCTCCTAATTAGGATTTAGCTTTCTTTGAACCCTGGAATAACAATTTTATTTTATTTTAACCCTCACAACTTGTTCTAGCAGGTTGCAAGAGCCAGATCAGCATTGACCTGCTACATCATCCTGCCGAGTTAGACATTGTGTTTACGTGGAGGTGTCACGTCATCACTATTTTTTTTTTTTTTTTAATTTTTTGTAAAACAAGGAAAGAAAATAAACCAAACAGCCATGAACCTGAAACACGTTGCTCCTCTCAGGTCTTCTCGGAGCATCTTTTCCAGACCTGCCGAAACCGACCGGAAAATCTCCAAACCATCTGATCAGTCAAAGTCCCTATTAACAAGTGCAAAAGCAAACCCTTATTACTTTTGAGTTATAATACATTAATTATATGAATTGATACTTTAATTTGAAGATGAAAATATCAGTTTTAATTTATGAGCTCTTTGTTCGAAGGATGCTAACAATTACTTAACTGCAATAATAATTCACTACCAAAAATACTTTATGTTCCGAGCAATATTTCCGAGCAATAAATTTGCTCGCAAGTTGCTCGCAATTATTTACCGAGCAAGTTGTGAGGAGTACCGTTGCACGGAATAATTGCTCGCAATTTTCTTGGTAAATTGCTCGCAAATATTGAAATCTCCCAAATTTTGGCGCCTAAACTTTCCTTACAATTTGCTCGCAAATCTTGCGAGCATTACATTTCCCGCTAATTGCTCGCAATAATTAAACAATTGAAAATTTATTTATTTTTTAACTTTATATTTTTATTTTGCTCGGAAATTGCTCGCAATAATTGAACAATTAAAAATTTATTTATTTTTAAACTTAATAATTTCATTTTGCTCGGAAAGTGCTTGCAAATTGCTCGATATTTGAAATTGTAATTTTTTTCAGGTTTAAAATTTTGTTTTATGGTTTATAATTTAGCTCCCAAATTATAAATTATGAGTTGTTAGTGTCGAACATATGTTGCAAATGATTCGAATAACTAAAAAAAATAAATTTTGGCATATGTATACATTCAATTAGTAAAGTTTGACTATATGTTTATAAGTGATCATGATCATATATAGATGAATGTGATAAAGAGTATATCACTTTTCACATTTTGTTAATGTAAAGAGAACAATTTTAGTATTTGACCGTTAGATATGTTTTGGTACATATTTAGATCAAATTTATGTAATTTCCGGTTGGTTTGAAGTTTGTTAGAATAAGATAAAACTACAAACACATTGCAAAAAAAAAAATGAACAGTTGAGAATGTGGCGAGCAAGTACCTAGCAAGTTCCGAGCAATTATTTTAGCAAGCAATTAACAAGCAAAAGCCGAGCAAAATATATTTAACAAGGCAATAACGAGCAAAAAACGAGCAAGTAAGTTTGAAAATTTATTTTAATAAATACTTACCAAGCAAACAACGAGCAAATTGTGAGCAGTTTTATTTTAAAATACTTCCTAAAAATTTACTCTTAATTTGCACATAATTACACGATTGGTTCAAAAAAGCGGAGAACGACAAAATAACTATGAAAACTTAAACGTTTTTAAAAAATTACTTAATAAGCTATACCCAATTTATTATGAATTTATTGAATTTTTGTAAAGATATTAATCTACACATCGGGTTCTCGATTTTTTTTTTTTAAAATCAAACCCAAAAATGTTATTACTAATTACAATGCTCATTAAAATAAGAGCTCCAAAATTTCACTCAAATTTTTTATTTCTCACCCAAATTTTAGTTGAAGTGAAAATCTCAATAAAATATTATCCCACCCACTAAAATTCTCCAACCCTATCTCTATCTTGTCTCAACACTCAGACACACCCATTCTTAGTGCCAAATCAACCCGTCCACAAAACAACCCAGCGCCGCTCGCCCTATCTCCCCTTGTGCTCACTTCCGTCGTCGGAGACCAGATAAAGAGCACCGCCGCAGTGCTTGTTGTTTAGCACCGCCGGTGACCAGACCAGATCACTTCCGATTCGGTAAGTCTCTCATCTCTCTTTCTCACCGCGGTGCTTGTTGTTTAGCAGGTGCTGGTTGCTCGCCGTCTCACCGTCATGCTCACTGTTTAGCAGCTGCTCGCCATCACCGGTAAGTATTTACCCCTTTCTTCACATGTTTGTAGTTTTGAAGCTTCTTCAAGGACACTGGAGAGGGCCAACAATGTCAGGTTGTCTTTATATTGATTGCTAACAGGGGCTTTGATTGCTCAGATGGTTTTGAGATTTTTCGGACGGTTCCGACAGGCCTGAAAGAGATGCTTCGAGAAGATGTGAGAGGAGCAACGTGCTAGGGTCAAGGCTGTTTAGTATCTTTTACTTCCTTGTCTTTATTTTATTTTTTTTAAATATATATATAGTGATGACGACGTGGCAGTTCCACGTGGACACATCTGATTTGGCAGGATGACGTGGCACGTCAATGATGACATGGCTCTTGGAACCTAAAACAAGTTGCGAGGGTTAAAATAAAAAAAAAAATGTCATTTCAGTGGCTTAAAGAAGGCTAAAACCTAATTAGGGCTAATGTAAAAACATGTTTCAGTTCAGGGGAGATAAAAGTATTTAACTCTTTAAAATATCTCAATTTGTTTTTGCGTGAGAATTCATCTTAAGAACGCCTAATAGAAAGCGGAGACATGTACGTGGTGATAGCCGAAACTTCGAGACGGAAGAAAAATAATATTCAAGCCTCTTACTGTAGCCCAATATGCTCACCACCTCGAGAGATTAATTTTTCATAACGAAGGCTCAAAATGGAGATTAATTTGGACCCCAAATGACACTAGAAAGTTCAAATATGCAAGAGAACAAAAATCAGAGCCAAACAGGCCTTTACGTACCTCACACGTGGGCCATTCTCCAATTTGGCTACGCCACGTGTCCCACGCGCATACATGTGTCCCACGCGCATACACGTGTCGGCGGGGGTCTCCAGACGGGGCCTTGCCCCCCCCGCTTCTGCCCCAGACGTGGCTGTCCCCTTCCACTTGTTCGCCAATTCACCATGCCACATGGTGCCACGTCAGTCAGTCTCGACCAATCCAATGAGACCACATACGTGTCATGACACGTCAACAAGCTCTTAGGCAATCCAAAGTTGCCACAGGTCGCCACCAGATGTGAAGGGAGGGGTACGACACACCAAATCATCACCATGTGACGGACCAATCAAGAGTTGCCACGTGTCGCCCCAATTTGCAAAGAGTGGGGTGTGAAGCACCTGATAATTCCCACGTGGCTTACAAATTTAAAGTCACCACGTGTCGCTCTTAGTTGCAAAGTAAGCTGTGTGACGCACCTAATCACTTTCTCAGCGTGGACGAATCCAAAGAAGCCACATGGCACTTTCTAGGAGCGAATGAACCTGCTCGTCACACACGATCCTCTTCTCTCTTCTGACGAATTCAAAGTTGATACGTGGTGGTTGCACGAAGCCACAGTGATTCATGTCACATGGGATTAAGATGCTCTTCCAACCAGTCCAATGTTGACACGTGGTAACTTTGGATTGGACAACGAAACCCGCGAAGCACCTGATCATGGATCTCCTTCGTCTAATCAACTAGCCATCCAATTGAATCGGACCGAGTCAATCAAGTTTAAATTAATCGGTCCAACTCTTTTGACCGGTCAATTGAACAAAAATTTATTTAAATTAGACCATATCAGTTCAAATTTAAACAAAAAATAAAACCAAAAATATCTTTGAACCCAATTTTTGCATTTAAATAGCCAATTAATTTTTGGTCGACGCTCTGAGATGAGCCAAAGCTACCCCAAACAGAAATGATGTTCCGGGTACGATGGAAAAGGTCATTAGGTTAGGCAACACCGTTTAAGGGTTCAGAACACTAGAAAAACAATTTTGGTTACATATATGTCGCCGAAACTGGAAATTTTTATATCAGTTCCTCGATGTGAGAAGGTTACCTGAATATGGAAAACAACATTATGATTCAAAGGAATAGATCCCATGGCCATCCACGTCGTTTAGGGGTCTAAATCACTGTAAAATGATTCGGGGTCACGGTTATGTAGCCGAAATTGGTTATTTTTGTATTGCGATCCTTGAAAAAAAAAAGTTACTCGCACATGAGAAATGACTCAACGATTCCAATGGATCAGGTCCCGAAGCAATCTGACATCATTTGGAGATCCAAATCGCTGAAAAAAAATTTGGACACAAATACGCGACTCAAAATCGAAAAATGTCAACTTGTCAATCTCGACGAACCAAAAGAACTTATACACAAGAAATCACCTCATGAATTCAATGGAATAGGTTTTGAAGCTTACTGATATTGTTTGAGGTTCCAAATAAGCATTACAAGTTCAATTTTGGTTATTCGAACCGATTTTGCGGGCATTTTTAATATATGCTTGGTGGGTAAGCGACATGACGTGTTAATAGTCACTCCGACAAGCATACCGGGTCGCACAGTTAATATAAACTTAAGAAGTCAGATATCGAATCCACAGGAAACGATGGTGGTCTTTAGAATTTAGCACTTAGTTCTAGCCCAATTAAACTGTAAAAGCGGTAAACAATATTTGGGGAGTGTTGATGTGTGTTGGTGAACAAGCATAAATAATAATCATATAAATAAATTGAGCGATTAAATGGAGATGGAAATTTATCAAAAGAAGCAGTGATCATACAAAAGTAATGTAATTAAATTTTTTCCAAAATCAATCGTCTGATTTGGAAACATGTAATATGAGGCGCGTATGTCGAATTTTATAGCA
Source organism: Pelargonium cotyledonis (assembly GCA_036897625.1). Classification (NCBI taxonomy): domain Eukaryota; kingdom Viridiplantae; phylum Streptophyta; class Magnoliopsida; order Geraniales; family Geraniaceae; genus Pelargonium; species Pelargonium cotyledonis. The sequence goes on along the minus strand of JAYMTA010003800.1, from coordinate 1,627 downwards.
ATTGGTTGTAGTTTTGCCATTCGATCGTCACAAAACTCACCGAGACCTTTAATTAAATTTCAATTATTTTTGTTTTGAATGTTTTCCGTTTTGTCTCAATTTTTTTGGAATGATATATGAATATAAATGAATGAATTCAACATATTGGATCATATTAATCAAATCAGTATGAATTATTCGCTCAACATGACTCACAAATGAAACTCACGTAGACACGTTAATTTAATTGCATTTGTTTTTGTTTTGAATGTGCTCTATTTAATATAAAAAATTACACGCGTGACCTTTAAACATAAATGAATGAATAAAATTCCTAAGTGTTAACACCAACTATATAATTGAGTGTTTGCAACATATTTGTGATGTGATTGTGACAATATAAAATTTTGTTACAAGTGTTTGTGCTATCATTCGCAGAGGAATGTATTCTCTAAGTCATGAAGGATTCAGGATGGTCCTGGCTCTCCCAATGGTTTGATTCATTCCATGATTGGAATCGTTTCAAATAGCGTGGTGGACGATTTTGTTGGTTAAAAATCCGTGGCATACCTCTGCACGCTTGGCATATAAACTCTATTCGAAGTATCATTAAACCATTAAGGGAATTCATTATTGTTCATCCATCTTTTGAGCTAGGTTTCTCTCTCGATCGAGCTCAAGCTTTGGTTCACATTGACACTTTCACTCTCGTCTCACAGGTTGTTAAGCTTAAGGTTGGAAAGTGCCTATTCCAAGTTGCCGTAACCGAGTGCGGTCACTCTGATCTCCCTCATTTCTCCGACCGGTCGGTTCTGGCCTCCCCTTCCAGCCCCTCCACTCCGAGCTCGCCAAAGAGCCACTCTGTGGCGTCGCATAGAAGTGAGAATTTTGAGTTAACGGATCATAAACTCGAGCCCAGCTTGCATGGGCCTTTGAATAAGCAAAAACCATTGGATCATGTCTCAAACCACTATGAAGACCAATACTCAGCTACCCCTGTTGATCAAATTTCCCAGCAAGTTCAAAACCATAATTTTCTTGAGCTGCAAGCTTCTTTTGCTGCTCCTTCGGTGGTCCATGCAAGTACCTTCTGACCCAAACCCTAACTGGCTCCGTTACGCCCTCCGAAGCGCATCATCCGCATTACTCGCTCCTCTTCCTCTGGCCGTTGTGGGCCTATTTTTGCCATGCATCCATCCGTGTTGACCTGAACATCATTGCAATTACCGGCTTTTGGTCCACTTTTGATTATTATGGTGCTTTCAATTTGCCGTCGTGCGAAAGATTTTTCATTTGGTGTCAAATAGTTGTCCATCAAGAATGCTATGGAGCATCCCATGTTTAAATTTTACTTAATGGGTATCCAGGGTATGTGAATCATCTGTTGTAGAAAGAGAATGTCTCTCGCTTCTCTCTAATCTCGACTTGGTCATCTATTTTCATAGGTAAGTAGTCATTAAACCTGTGCGTTGCACGGGTTAGTAAACTGTTATTATTTTTCAAAAATATTTTTAGAATAAAATTTTGAAAAAATTCAATCTACAAATAATTAATTTAATTCAATTATATATATATATATTGCTTATCTTTTTATCAAAGATTGTTCGGTTTAAATACAGTTACATATGTGCTTGTAAAAAATTAAATT
>JAYMTA010003799.1:0-13619 GCA_036897625.1 Pelargonium cotyledonis | reverse complement strand
TCTTACAAGGACCATGATGAAGGCTCCCAACCATATTTAGCGCATAAAAGTTTCTTCCAAAAATATTACAAAATAAACTATTCGAAAATATATCTTACAAAATAGAAATATTACAAAATAAACTATTCGAAAATATATCTTAAAAAATAAAAATATTATTATAATAAATAACATAGATCAATCACTACAACACCACACGTTACAATCATACACCAAAACTGAATCACACTAAGTTTCATGTTTCTAATTCTTTTCTCCAAACTCAAAATTGACATTGTCACATTGTCATAATTAGGGCTTCATTGTAATTTTTATGAAATCACTAACTTTCAAATTACGGGTCTTTTTGGATCTCATGTTGTATTTACATTATAAATTATGGCCCATAAACTAATTAAATGGGATAATCCTATTAAAAGTCCAATTTGATGGTAATTAGACTCATAAGGTAAATGGATTAACTAGGGTAGTTATATACCCTTTCCCTCTCACTCTCACACCGTTTCAAAATTGGTAAATACCTAATTTGAAACAGAATAACGTAGTCTCAGAAAATACAGAAACAGAAAAGAAAAACTCTCTGCTCCATCACGGAGAATCTGACAGAAAGAGGAGAGGGGGAATAAAAGCGTAAAGCTCGAAGAATGGGAAGAGAAAGGAAAGCATGGATCCAAGTAATTTTTATTTAATTTTATGACAGCTACATGTTAGGATTGAATCAATTGTGTTTTAAGATTCTAAATTGGAACATAAATGATTGTTCATATGATTGTTTAATGCTAACATCTCATGCTCAAATAATTGGATTCTTTCAAAAGTATTCTTTTGGCTTTCATTTGAAACGTTGAATATGACGATATGACTCACTAATTCACCCTTTCAAGACAACTCTTAATCATTGTAGTTTGTTTCCTAAGAAAAATGAAATTAATTAACAAAAAAACATCTTATAATCCCGTTGTTCTTGTTGTTTAAAAAATCACAAATAGATGATAAAGAAAAAAGCATAAACAAATTATTCATTGATATTTATAAAACTGTCGAGAAAAAAAAAATTACTCAACATTTTCTTAGTGGACAACAACTCAAACAAAAAATAATCGTAAAGTGATGTACATGAAATAGACATGATACAATTATCTAACTCATTTTACTATGTTTGGAATATAAAACAATGTAAACAAATAAATTATAAAATAAAAGTATATATAAAAAATTACCTTACCAAAATTATTAGAAAAAATCATAATCTTGTTAAGTATAGGATGCCTCTAATGCCAAGTCTCACTCTCGGAAAAGTTAATTTTCTCTCACGCCTAACTTTGCCGATGCAAGAGCTTGTGCACCTTTCAAAAAATAAAAATTATCAACAAAAAATCTACTCCCAAATCTAAGGCTCAAGTATTGAAATTAATCAAAATGTTGAGAATGATGCTAATTTATAAGTGGATGAAGAAGTCTGGTGACTTTTCAATTTCATGAGACTTCTATCATCTAACGGTATTAGGTGAATACCTTGGATGAATAATCTTCATCTAATATGTTATGTTATACATATATATAATGCTTGTTATATATATAGTTATTAGTAGTTATTATTAGCTAATGGAGTGAAATTTCTTAACTCATGGAAAATGAAAAGAAACAAGTTATTGGTGCGATTTTCCAACAAGAGTAGCAGAGTGGCTCAAGTAATATAGAATTGTGGTAAGTTCCAAGTTTATCGTCTCCAAATGGAACAATGGTGGTAAGAAGATTACTAGTTTGTAGCTATTTAACTGGGCACGGAAAGTAAACAATGGAAGGGTATGTGTTTAATTGCGAAAAAGTAAATTGCAGGAAAGCAAAAGACATAAATTAAAGCAAGAGTAATCTAGAGATAATAGACTTGATTGTGATGCAATTGACTTATGAATGCAGGATTTCCCTAATTAAGTGCTAGCATCACGTTATCTACCCTTCATCTCCCCAAGTCTGCTCAAATAATCAAGTGTCCTTTGTGAGGCTCGCATGATACTCAACACGAATACATCATCCTCGGTCAAAACCTAGATGTAGATTTGCGTCCCTAGGCATATTTCTGCAGAGGGGTCGCATACATGTTGGCTATGCGTTCAACTCTTATGAGAGGCATGAAAAATCGTAAAGCATATGACTACAATGGAGTTAATTCCACTAAGTGGTCTAATCCACGTGAACAACCCTATTTTGTAGGTGAAGCTCACGCTGTGATCAAAGTCGTGGGTGATCAATCCATAACTAGGCATTGCACCCAATGAACCACTACAATGAAAGAATATATAAAACATAACAACTAGCAATATCCTAACTATAACAATTTCTCCAAGTCAACTACATCCACACTACAAGGAATTAGTTACACATGGAAGTAAAAGAAGCAAACATGCATAAATAAAGAACTATTGATTTGCCAAAACTAAACATACTATTAGAAGGAATAATCATAAACTTACATAGTTCCAATCCAAGAAAGAGAAGCAAAGCCAAAACAAAACCAATAAGCCCAAACAAAAGCGTGGAGCGGCAATCAATCGAACGAATCTCTCAATTAACCTAACTTGCACACACTATCGTCTAACAATCTAAACTAATTCTCAAGGTAGAAGAAGAACAAAAGGGGTGTTCTTATTCTACTAGAAAAACTCAGCAATAAACTCTAGACGGCTGGAAGAAAGGTAAAAATTCGGATACAAAACTCTAGCCGAAGTTTCCTATTTATAGAGTGTAGATCTGGTGTTGCGGCATGGCGATCGTAAGGCTGTTTGACTTTGGTGTTGACCTCTATGGCGGTACGGCGCGGTCTACTTGACATTGCGGCGTAACTGTAGGATTTTGTTCCTCAATTTGATTTGGTTTTTGCTCCCCTTCATGCCCAAACATCGGGATAATGGCCTGAAAAGCTCCATAACATTAAATCTTAATATTTTAGGCACAAATGAGTGGAAATTAACATAAAAATACACCAAAGTCAAATTATGAGTCTGTTGTATGCAAAAATGTGTTTTTCAAGTAATTTTTGCACAACCAATGCCAAAAGGTAGGCAAAATGTGAGTAAGATGAGTCATGCATGGCATAAATTAAAGCACATGGGATAAAACATGTGTAGGCTTAGAAACAAAAGGCACATAGGCTTGTAACGTGGGTGTCAAGAAAAGGCTAAAGCTCAACGGGATGAACTATGGAATTCATGCAACGGGTCGATAAGATTTTGGCTCAAACGAATCAACAACGACCTAGATCATATCCTACCAAACCAAGTTTCCTATTCATTTCGCCTCATAGATCATCAATCCAATTCTAGAAATCACTACCTAGCATAGATTTACTTAGCAACATATCATTCTCACAACTTAGGTAAGCCTTCAAGACAAGTGTAACAATGCAAGTCAACATCCACATGCTAAATCACCCAATCATGCAATATGTCTCAATTTCAGCCAAACAATCATCAATCATCAAGCATCAATTATATCATTGAGAATAAGAAAACTTTCCAACAAGCCATGCCCTTCAAGGGTCCGAATGTCACAATCTTAATATCCACAACTACCCAACTAGAATTAAATGTGCACATGCAAATGCAAAAATTTAAAAATGGTGAAAAATCTAAAAACCTAAACATGCAATCATGGAATGCAAATGAAATGGTCCCCCTAAAACTTAAAGTCAAACATTGCCTTCAATGTTCGAACTTTAAGTTCATGCAAACTATCTAAATGTCATGCAAGTTACCAATGCTTACTAAACTAAAAAGCTAAAAATTAAAACTAGAAAATAAAAAGACCTTTGGGAGAGTGGACGCACTCATCCCAAAGTACTACTCTCATCTTCGCCACTCGGTTCTTATCAGGGCCTCTTGCCTTTTCCCTCACAAGGAGGCGCGGATTCCTTGTGGTCCTCTTACGTGGCTCCTTTAAGTGGATGCCACCCGTCTTCTTGCCAGCAACCAAGGTGGTTAGCTTATCCACCTTATCCTTCAATCGCTTGAGCGTCACCAAAACTTCTAGGAGTTGAAGATCTTGATTCCTAGAAGTTGACTCCACTTCTTCCTCCTCTTTGTTCTTCTCATCTTTCTTCTCCTTTGCTTCCCTCTCTCTTTGCTCTGCCACTCTATCAATCAATTTTCTTCTTTTCCCAAGTGGCTAACCATCCTCCAAGAGTAATACACCGGATCCCATGTCAATAAAATTTATTCCTTTTCGAGTAATGGCTATGTCACATTGGAACTTTTATTCCTAATCCGATACTTACACTCCACATTGCTGGCATATGTCATTGATGAGACTGGGGTACCATAATCGATTACTGTTAGCATCCTTTCTCATACCTGAAAATATAAATATACCAATATGCACTTTACGCCTTGTTAGAATGCAAAATATCATAAAAAGCCGGTCACCCGCGATCTCGGTCATATTACCGGTGTGGAAAAACTGAGTGTTCATGAAAATTACCCAAAATTCCAAGTCATTTTTCATGACCCTAGTAAGTCCTTTTTCATTCAATGTGACTATATCCGATGGCCCGCAAAGAACTACACTCAATTCCTCCGAATTTTAACTTTTCGCTTCACGAAGAGCATAGAATTCACAAGAATTGGGGTCGTTGTCCAATCCCCTAAGATGATTCTTAATGAACTTGGCACTAATTGTAAAATTCTCGCCTATAACCATCACTTTCACGGGAGGGACTTGACCAATGTTGTGCACAAATTTGAATAGAATTCTCGTGTAACACTCAAAGACCCATGCAAATTATAATGCATTTCAAAATCGGGCCAACCCATGACAACAGATTGGGACATAATGAGTCTTACTCATCCTTTAACCCACGAGAATCTCCTTTCCGGAATAAGTTTTACCCCACGGGCAATGAGTTTCTCGTGATGCTTAAGCGCCCGTTCTAAGACGAAAATGCGTGGGTCATAAACCGACACACCGTCTTGATCCTTGGTCACATTGGAAAAGCCAATCCTAAGGGTTGAAACATCCCTAGCATCTCTTCCCAAGATGAAGTCTCACTTGGGTCATCTTCAATGCGGACCTCATATTCATCATCTTCAACCTCCAATGAAGGAGAAGATGGTAACTCAATTGAATCATCAGCGGAGTTAGAGAACATGGTTCTCGTGCTCCTTGTTAAACGTCTAGACATTGATGGGTTGAAGAAGAAGAAGAGAGTTTTGAAAATATCAAAGATTGAAAGAGAGTTTTCAGAAAATTATACCAATACTTACAAGATTCTAAGAATAAAAGATTAAAAAAGAAGGAACCTTGCACCTTATATTCATCAATTTTAACCTCCAACGAAGAAGAAGATGGTAACTCAAATGAATTATCAGCGGAGTTAGAGAACATGGTTCTCGTGCTCTTTGTTGAACGTCTAGACATTGATGGGTTGAAGAAGAAAAAAAAGAGGGTTTTGAAAATTTCAGAGATTGAAAGAGAGTTTTCAGAAAATTATACCAATACTGACAAGATTCTAAGAATAAAAGAGTAAGAAAGATGGAACATTGCACCTAGTGGTCTTTGAGGAGAGCTTCAATGAAGTCTTCAATGGAGTTTCCTTGTTTCTTGGAGAAGAAGGCTTCAATGTGGAACAATGAAAATTAGGGTTGGAAGCTCTAACTCTTATAGGGGTGAGTCTGATTTTCGAAACCTAAATAGACTAGGTTCAGGAAATAAAACAAACCCCCCCAAACATTCTCAAAAATCTATCCCAAAACCCAAATTTTTGAAAATTGGAAATAAGTTGCAGACGCGACGCCGCAGCATGGGCAGGGTTACGCCACAGCATGGCGTTGTCTACGAATCATGATGTTGCAACGTCAATGACTCCACGCCACAGCATAACTGTGGGGTTAATCGTCCAATCTTTCCATCAGGTTCCAGTACGCCGCAGCGTGGATCACTCTCCGCCACAACGTGGAGGGATACCTCCCAGCCGACACATTTGTTTAACGTCATTTTCCTGACTCAAATGGCCCTAAACAGATCCAAAAATAACCTTTAACAAGGTATCAACCACATCTCGGCTTCACCAACTACTCAAAGCCATGAGCTCGAACATGAGTCAATTCCAATGACTCATCCTCTTCCTCATGTTCACCATCCGAGGGCAAAATTTTGAAGAACAAACTTTCAGCCCTAACTCAAAGCTCGAGTTGTTCGCCCTCGAGACTAATACGAGACTTTGCAGTGGCCAAGAATGACTTTCCAAATATTATCGGTAGCTTAGGATTAAGTTCATAATCGATCATCACAAAATCAATGGGGAAAAAGAACTTCCCCACAGTTACAATCATATCTCGTGCAACTCCACTTAGATGCACGACCGAACCATCAATGAGTTCTATCTTGCTGGATGTTTGCTGGAGCTTACCCATGCCTAAATTTTTATACGTTTTAAGCAGCATGATGTTGACAGCTACTCCAGTGCCACACAAACCTCGAGAACAATGGTCCATGCCGAGTTTGCATGTTAACGCAAAACATCCAGATTCCTTCTTCTTGTCCACCTCCACTTGCTCATGAAGGGGCATCATCTAATTCTTCAAACTAGACTTGTTCTTCCTCACCCTAAGTGTCTTGCCATACACGATCAACATTACTTGTTTAGGATCAAAGGCACCGAGATTATAATGGTGTCACTTGGAAGTGCACCCGGTTGCCTTGTGTTGATTGTTTGGGCAATTTGGTTGACTTGAGTTTCAAGCTTTTTTACGGCGACCTCAAGGTCCTTTCGCAAAGCTTGCTTCTCTATCATCATGGCATGTGTCACTCCCCTATCTTGTAAAGATGTAGTAGTCAAATATTGCAATACCGCCTCATTACTCTAAGGTGGTGGAAGTTGGGGAAGGGGAGCATTCATTTGGCCTCTTTGCCTTGTCATGAATTGAACTTGATCAATTGGTCTATCAAATCCAGGAGGAGATTGGGGTTGACTAACTTGCTCTAGAGGATTGAGCACATTTTCAGAGTTTGTATAACTAAGGTTTGGATGATTTCTCCCTTTAGGGTTATACCTATCGCCATACGGATTATGTAGTTCAGTGAAGCGGCATTTTCAAGACAATCTGAATAAAAGTGATCTCCACTACATCCGTCACATGGATAACCTTCCAAACTGATTAAGCCACATTGCAGAGCGTTGGCATTCAATTCAGCCATCATCATTTATTTTTGATTCACGAGGATAGCCTTGATTTGCTTTTGAATTCTCTTTGTTGCTAAATTTCTTAAGCTACTTCCCATGGACGCACCTCCTCTATAGCTATCTTCACTCGTACGATTATTCGTAAGGGTGTTGATAATTGCACGTTGTCGCTCCAGTGTCCACATGAGCAGTGATCCTCCACATGCGGTATTGAGGTTATTCTAACAGCTAGGGTGCAAACCATAATAGAAGAACTTAATTTGCTCCCTTTCATTAAGCTCATGGTGGGACATGCTTCTAGCATTCCCTTAAACCTCTCCCATGCCTCGTGGAGTGCTTCCCAAAGAAGTTGTTGTAAATCAAAGATGGCTCTAACCTTCTTCTTCTTTTCTTTTCGAGATGAGAATTTTTCCAAAAACTTTTGGACCATCACTTGCCACGTAGGGACGACTAAAAGTTGGAGAGAATAGTATTAATCCAAGGCTCGCTCCATAAGGGAATAGCTAAACATGTTCAATGTCATGATTTCTTATGCTGCCACATTGTTATTTAGACTCGCAATGACCCTCGTATATTTAGTCACATGACTTACGGGGTCTTCGTGGCTGTTTCCTTGGAACTGGCCTATAGATTAGACTGTAGTAATCATTATTGGATTCAACTCAAAGTTTCCCACTTGATGGGGCACTTGAGTAATCTAGTCTCCATAAACGTGTTGCTCTGCGTACCCTACGCCTTTGTTTCCAAACATCCAAAAGGGGAAATTGCCATGAGGGCAACTTCTCCATTGTTGTTTGGCCTAATAGGGTGTTGCTACTGCTGGTTGTGTCGCACCGCCATGTTATGATGTTGCGGCTGCAGATGATGCTGCTAGTGACGTTGGAGTTCCAACGTCATCTGGAGTGCTTTTTGAAGATCTGATAACTATGCCTCTGTTGATGCTCGTACATGGCAGTATGAGCTTGCTGCTACTGCATAAAGTCTTGCTGCGAAATAGTCCCAGGCACTGAATTCGCTAGTCGTTCAGAGCTTTAGGCATTAGGGAGCTCTCCAAGTGGATGATTAAGGGTTTGCACCCTCTTAGGGTCATCCAAAGTATCGTTATTCTGACGAACATGTGTCGTCATATTATCATTCAGGGCTAAAGAACCACGACCTCCACTTGTCCCTATGTTAGCGGACAAAGTATCAGCGCCTTCTCTAGTGTTCACTTCATCGGGGTTCTCATTCACCATACTGGGTCGTTTATCCTTAGAAATGTATTTCTTCTTCGTCCGGAGTATCCTTTCGGGTTTTGGATTGAATGCTAGGGGTTGAGCGTGACGTCTGCCACGAACAGTCCTTTTCATACACTCTAAAAAAAGACCTACTCACACTAGAGGAAAGAAAACTACAATCTAGAAAAACCTTTACCGTACACCTTTGTTCCCCGACAACGACGCCAAAAACTTGGTGCGATTTTCCAGCAAGTGTACCGGAGTCGCTCAAGTAATATAGAATTGTGGTAAGTTCTAAGTTTACCGTCTCCACAAGAAACAATGGTGGTATAGAGTTTACTAGTGTGTAGCTATTTAACTATGCAAGAAAAGTAAACAGTGAAAGGGTATGTGTTTGGTTGTGAAAAAGTAAATTACAGCAAAGTAAAAGACATAAATTAAGAAAGAGTAATCTAGAGATGATAGACTTGATCGGGATGCAATTGACTAATGAATGGAGGATTGCCCTAATTAAATGCTAGCATCAAGTAATCTACCCTTCATCACCCCAGCTCGCTTGATACTCAAAATGAATAAATCATCATCGGTCAAAACCTAGATGTAGATTTGCGCCCCTAGGCATATTACTGCAGAGGGGTCGCATATGTGTTGGCTATCCGTTCGACTCTTATAAGAGGCATCGAAAAACCTAAAGCATATGACTACAATGGAGTTAATTCCAGTCAGTGGTCTGATCCACGTGTACTACCCCTCTTTTGTAGGTGAAGCTCATGTTGTTATCAAAGTCGTGGGTGATTAATCCATAACTAGATATTTCACCCAATGAACCACCATAATGAAAGAGTATAGAAAGTCTAACAACTAGCAACATCCTAACTAGAACAATTCCTCCAAGTCAACTACATCCCTACCACAAGAAATTAGTTACACATAGAAGTAAAAGAAACAAACATGCTTAAATAAAGAGCCATGACTTTGTCAAAACTAAACATACTATTAGAAGGAATAATCATAAACTTACAAAGTTCCAATCCAAGCATAGCAAAACCAAAACAAAACCAATAATCCCAAAACAAAGCGTGGAGCAGCAATCAATCGAACGAATCTCTCAATTAACCTAACTCAACACAATATCGTCTAACAATCTAAACTAACTCTCAAGGTAAAAGAAGAAAAAAAGGAGTGTTCTTATTCAACTGGAAAAACTCAGCAACAAACTCTAGACAACTGGAAGAAAGGTAAAAATTTAGATTCAAAATCTAAGCCGAAGTTTCCTATTTATAGAGTGCAGATCTGGCGCTGTGGCGTATTGGGGTCTGCGTTGCGATCGTAAGGCAGTTTGACTTTGGCGCCGACCTTTGTGGCGCCGCGGCGTGTTCTGCTTGACGATGTGTCGTAACTGTCAGGTTTTTTTCCTTAATTTGACTCGGTTTTTGCCCCCCTTCATGTTTAAACATCGGGATAATGGCGTGAAAAGCTCCAGAACACTAAATCATAACAATTTAGGCACAAATGAGCGAAAATTAGCATAAAATGAGTAAAAATACACCAAAGTCAAATTATGAGTTGGTACTGTGCAAAATGTGGTTTTCAAGTAAATTATGCACAACCAAGGCCAAAAGCTAGGCAAAATGTGAGTAAAATGAGTCATGCATGAGATAAATTAGGGTCAAATAACACTTAGAAATACGATTTATCAGTTATGAATCAATAATAGGGCTAGAAATTGAGTGATGGGATGATGCGACATCTTCTAGTGTCATTTCACCAATTTTAACACATGTTTAAGTATATTTGTAAACGTGCAAATAATTTATCAAATTTATTTTTAACAAAATATTTTATTTTTGTTAACCAAATAATAACAATTGGAAGAAAATATTTCTCATTTTTACAACTTAATTGATCCAAACGACATTACATTGGAATGACTATATCAATAAGAATGGAAGGAATGACAATTGGGAATGATAATTCTCATTCCCATCAAAATTCTAATCTAGATACAACCTTCAAATCTATCCCAACCATTGGCAACCAAGAATTGTTACCCATATAAACATGACTGAATAAACCAAACAACATCACTACAAGTCCACAAACCAAAAACCAAATATATAGCAACCCAAACTACAAGAAAGTCATGTCCTAACATGAGTTGAAGTCAATGAATTGTGTTTTACTTGTGATGTGAAAAATTCTTACACCTAAAACAACCTAAACATGAAACTATTTCTCTTTATTGAAATGAGCTCTAGCCTTGCTTATATGGTAATGGATTACTAATTTCATTTGGTTCTAGGTAGAGGTGGGGATTTTGGGTTGGTGACGAGTTCGAATAGGTAAAGTCTTACTCATATTCAACTCAAAACTACTTAGGATTTGTTCAAGTTTTGGGTCAGATTTCAATTGTGGGGAAATTACAGGAGGCACCCTTGAACTTGGTCACCTCCAACATTTGACACTCCTAAACCTTTTTTTCGCAATTTTACACTACCTTGAACTATACTTGAATCCTTCCGTCAAATACATTTGACAAAAAATGTCACTTTTGGTCATGTGCCCAGTACATTATCAGTTTTTTTTTTTAAATTTTTATAATGATCTTCACTTTACCATTCTTCTTCATCCTAAATTCACTGGAAAATTAATTGGCTTGCCAACAAACTCGCCAAAAACTTTATAGTATTCTAGAAAATTCAAAATTTTGATGGAAAATTAAAAATATATTCAAATTTCATTTGAGTTGATTCCATTAATTTATGAACATAAACATTTCATTACCATCAAATGGATCATAACTAATATCAACCAATTCATAACATAACTCAATCAATTAAAAACTAAAAAAAAAAACTCATCAATAACAATGAACTACACAATAAGATACCAATGAGACACGAGCTCTGGCCTAAATTTATAGTCAATCAGCAGTGGCCTAAATTTATAGTCAGTAAGGTACATTGGTATCAGGTTACTCAAAAACGCATCCATGGTGGTCTCGGGATTCGTCAGTTAAGTATTGCAAATATCAGCCTTCTCGCTAAGTGGTGGTGGCGTTTCACCTCTCAATCGAGCTCCCTTTGGAAATCGGTTCTTTGTGAGAAATATGGATGGAGCGATTCTGCATGGTCCTTAGAGGAGCTGGTTGCGGACAGTCCTTCCCCCGTTCTTAAAAATATAATGGATCTTTGTATTTTGCGCGGGTTGGACGATATACTAGGATCAAGCAGCATACGGTGGGTGTTAGGCAGTGGGTCCAAATGTCAGTTTTGGACTGATCAGTGGCAGGGTGATCCTGTGATGAAGGTTAAATACAGGCGCTTATTCTCAATTTGCAATTTTCAAACAGCTACAGTGGCTGAGTCCTTGAGCCTGGTGCAGTCCGGGGGAGCCTCCTTCTTCCGTCGTCAGCTTTTGCATGGGAGGAGGAGCTTTTCGTAAATCTCCAGCAGGAAGTTGAAGGTCTCGTTCTTGTGCCTGGCATGCCGGATTGTTTAGTCTCGAAGCACTCAAACTCAGGTCGCTTCACAACATCAAAAGCTTTTAACATTTTATATGTTTCGGCACCTCACCTCCGTTTCGCCTGCTCTAAGATCATCTGGAGAGCTTTCATTCCGCCCAGGGTACAGTGCTTTGCGTGGCTCGCTGTTCTGGAAAGTATACCCTGCCGAGATTTTTTGGCTCACCGGAAAATAATTCCAGCCACTGCTGATTGTGGTTGTTCTCTTTGTGACGGTGAGAGGGAGTACTGTTCCTATCTCCTTTTGTTTTGCAATTGGGCCTCTAAGGTCTGGACTTCAATTTTAAAGTGGTGGGGTGCTAGCTGGGCCTGGCCCAAGTCTTGCTATTTTCTACTGGTTTCTTGGGATTCACTGATGTCATCTTCCAACCGGCTAGCTCATAAAATTTAAAGCTCCTCTTGCCTCCTCACTTTATGGTCAATCTGGTTAAGTACGAATGATATGGTCTTTAATGACATATTTCCATCAGTTTCGGATGCTGTACTTCAGGTGCAGAGTATGGTTCTTTCTTTAGTTTCCTATATTGATCGTTCTTTCGTTGTAAATTTTGGTTTTTCAGCTTGGGTGACCGATCCTTTAACTTGTCTCGGCTAAGGTTGGTGCACTTTCCTTGTACTTTTATTAACCAACTATTTGGGCTTTTATAATAAAAGGTACCGCTTATTTATCCAATATATATATATATATGTATATAAGATGAGATATCATTCGTTGGACTCTTGCATATTACATGATAGTCTAAAGTGTCCTAAAAAAAAATTTATGGGTGCCAAGTGTTATATGTGTTAAGTTCAGAGGTGCCACTTGTAAATTTTTAAATAAAGAAAAATGAAAATGAAAGGGTAATATAGTCAGTTTTTCTTTTAGTTAACCGTATCAGTGACAAAATGACTTTTGCATAGTTCATGATAGTCTGAAGTTACGAAAAAAGTTCGGGGGTCCAAATGTTTGAGGTCACAAGTTCAGAGGTTTCACCTATAATTTTCCTTTAATTTTTAGGCATAAATGTGTTGAACTGTGCGAGTTTATTCGATATAATCCGACCCAAATATTTACAAGACAAATCTGACTTAGATTTCAATTAGTGCCCACAAATTCAATTCTACTAGTATTTTTACCCGGCATTGCCCGGGTTTGTATTTTTTTTAATTATTCACTAATTTTATAATATCATTTATCAAATACTTTAATTACATACAATTTTTTGGATAAAAAATAACATTAGAATAGACAATTATGATATTAATAGAATTTAAATAGTTTTATACTACAAAATGTATAAAAAGATGACGATTTTGAACTGGTCAAAGTTCAATGTGCCAAATAATAAAAGAATATTTATGAACATTGTTGAATACTTCTTTGCTTGGTTTTGTAAACACTTTATAGTTGTCAAGCAAATTTTCTAATCCGCATGGAGATACTACTCTATTCATTGCAACATTTTTAATTTGTAATTTTAAATTAAAATAGTTATTTATGATATATATTAGGATTTATAAAAGTTCATTTTTATTCAAATTTAAAATATGTATCTACCGTTCATAAAAATATATATCTAAATTAATTATAAAATCTAAAATTTTATTGATAAATGTTTGAATAATAGATATACGTATATTTTACATAAATATTTTAAAATAGAATGAATAACATAAATAAATTAAAAATATATATCATTTAGTTAGAAATGACATGTGT
>JAYMTA010003798.1:0-13620 GCA_036897625.1 Pelargonium cotyledonis | reverse complement strand
TCACGTCAATAAAAAGTACATGTCACTTTCTACTAAAATTCAAAATTGTGACTCACATTGATCCGAAGCGACACATCAATTTTCAGACGAAATAAGTTCAATTTGAATGTTTTTTTATATATATTAACTATATTAGAATATAATTTTTAGTTTTTAAAACAATTTTGTCCAATGTATGTATTTCATAATTTTTCACCTCAATTCAAAACGATTCGGATTAATATTTAATTTTTTTCTTCATGATTTTATTGATACAGTTTTTCCCAATATATACACTCACATTTATATAATGTTATTATTATTTAATTTGGCCATTCCGGATTGTTTTAGTCCTAACTAAGATTTGAATACTTTCCGACCCGATCATCGGGTCATTTATTTCCGTCCGGATCGGTGTCGGTCGACCCTATTAGAAAACATGACTATTTATTTAAGTTAAAAATTTTTAATACATTTTCACACAATTTTCAGTTTTTCACAGAGGCATACACTAACGGAAATTTTTAACACCATCAGTGCTGATCACCTATTTGTACAAAATTAATAGTTTATGTATCTATTTGTACAAAGTTTGACAAAGTGGGTCTATTTGTACATTTAGTGAAAGTTCATGTATGAAAAATAAGCATGTCTCATTTTATTATTAAAAATTTAATAAATATATCCGATTTTGTGAGGTGACACACGTATTTCATAATTTTGTACTTTAAAATTAAACGAATAATTGTTCGACATATATAATAACATCACCTCTTATGAAATTTTGACTAATAAACTTGTTTTACGAGACATATTGTGTACAAATTACATTAAAATTCAGTCCAATTTTCAATGAAAATTTTTATGTGTTGTGTCTCGTTAATTGACACGTATAGTGCATTTATTTCGTGTGTTTTTTTTTATGCATGGAGAAAAAGCGTTAATTAATGAAAGCACGAGATTGGAGAGATTAGTATTCATTTTACATACTTACATGGTCATTAACTTCGTTAGACAAAAGCTCTAAGCAATACACGTATGAGTGTAAATACGAAATTACCATATACATAGTACAATGCTTAAATTTAGCTAAGATGTCAACCACAAAATTTCCTCCCCTATTGACACCAACAAAATGTTCACTTTTTCAAAATGCATCTTTACATCCTGGTGAATATCAATTAGAGTAGCCCAAAACTAATATCTACCATAGTAGTTTGATAAAAGAAATGATATTATGTTATTTATCTCGAGCAAAGATACAAACTATCATAAGTCGCAAAGAGCTCAACCAACAAAGTAGAGCAGTATTCCAATTTACGCGAGGAACCCATTGACCAATTTTTATAACGATCTTTGTCAACCGCGACAACATCACTGTGGCATTGTCCATAGAAATAGAGCTACTATCATCAAAATTGATCTTAATCTAAACAATCAGAAGTGACAAATTATTCTATTCTCATTGACTATTACACTGTAAATCTCATCAAGCTTGTTTGCTAATCGATTATTGTTGGTGGGCATGGCTTGCTGGCCATTGGTGGCTTTGAGAGGAACCATATGTGATACAAAATAAATATTGACCACAAAGTCAATTAGACACAAATACAGAGAAGCTTCACAATTTATGCTAAATTTGATTTCAATCTCTCAACAACATGCCAATATGTATTTGTGTGCCACATACAGTTGAGCTACTCAATCAAATTTGTATATTAACGACTAAATTTTTTGGTCAAAATTGACCTATCAAGCAAAGCCTTTCAAGAAAACCACATTGTTCTAAAAATAATATTTAACAAAAATGCGAGTAATCGAACAAGCTATACGTGACCTAACTCCAAATTATTGGGACACTAACACATTTCTTGTGCAATGTGATTATATGGAAATTGTGCTTATAATTCTTTGTACAAGTCCTTGAAGCAATCGCCATGTTTGCTTCTTCAAAAGCTTTGTGTTTAATTATGAGATTTGGGTACAATAATGTTGTTGAAGCCGTCCTTTAGTGCCAATATAGCATTATTTGGTTCACCGCCAACAATGTAGTACGAGTTTATTATACAAAAGTAGCAACTTTAATTAGAGACACAATTTAATTAAGTGACCGACAATGGGATCGATGTTTAATAAAATATTCAATTCATTTGTTTTATACTCGCCTGATGTTAGCAAAAGTGATGCCCAAAAAGGTAGGAAACAAGCCCATTATGCCATCGAAGTAGACCTTACATCATGCACCGACGACAAATCATACACTGCCACATCACCAACTTGGTTTGTAATACATATCATTCGCTTGATAAAAGAATGAGATATCGTTCGTTTCTACTTTATAATCTTCTTTAGCGACATGTGGTTCAAATCCTTTAGAATAGATGTGTGTTTTCACGACCGGTACCAAGACAAATTCTCAGAAACACACCAGAGATTTTCATTAACGATGTATATTATCATTGCGCAAACTTTAGGATCTTAAGTGCAGAGACTCATACTCCAACTCTATCTCTTAGTACCTTAGCCTCCAACTTCGTCCCACATTACACCAAATTTCGACAAATTCATTACAACTACATTCACACATAAACAAGAAGACGAAAAACATAAAACATACTTTTCATCCAAGTAATAAAACACGCATCAATGTGAAATACTATTACTTTTAGAACTAAGTTTACCTTATTGGATAAAATGACTTTGGCACGTAGAGAAGTGTTCCCAAACAAACTCAAACACTTCATTTTAAAATTAATAAGTTGAAATAAAAATAAAAAAATATATATATATATTATGGGTAATCAATCATATCTTCTCGCTAGTGAGTCCCAAGTCCCAACCCAACAAATATGGTTGGCAAATACGTGGGCTACAAAATAGCATCGAAAACAAAAATAAAGGAGAATTTGGGTCAACCACGCAATATATCAAAAAGTTGGGGACCGGTAAATGTAAATAGAAGAAAGTAGAGGCGGGAGGGAGGGACAGGGGGGTAGGATAAAAAAACCAAATGCAGAGACCCTATTCTCCACCATCATCACTCAAACCGCTGGCCCTAATTACACTCTTCTCCTCTCTGTTGCCTTCGATTTTATTTAATAAAAAACCATTAATTTTGTTCAATTTGGAACCGAGAAATTTGCTGCAGGAGATCGCAAACCCTAGAACTTACCGGAAAATAGGGGTTTCTGGGGATCCAAATTGACGATACTGTCCCTCTGACTGGAAGGAAGGAGTTGCTGATTCCTTTTCCTGGAAAAGAAAAAAAAAACGATATTCTCGCATTTGTTGAGCTGTTTCCACTACTTTCCCCTCATCCTGTCGCTGACTGCTGGTGTTGAAGGTACGAACGTGGAGATTTTGTTTGTTTGTTTCGTTTGAGTTTAGCATTCTCTGAGCTGATCTGGAATGTGCTGTGTTTTTGCTTGTTTGGTCGCCGGGAAAGTTTTGAGGCTCGGGAGTGTACTAATGTGGGTGGTGGGATAGTACTAGCTTCAAACGAGTCGTGAGTGCTGAGAGATCTGAGATTTTTGAAAAAAATTTGGGTTGCATTTTTTTTACGAGAAGCATTTGTTCTATTTTTGGGCCGTTACATGCATGGAGGGTTGGAGCGAAGAGGTCGGGATTGTGGCCTTGTTGCCATTTTCGTTTTTGTACATTTAATTTTGGATATTTTATAATCTATGTCAGATCTGCCCATGCCGGTTTGACAGATTGTGTTCTTGTTATTTTTTTTTTATTTGTTGTTGTCAATTTTGGTTAAGATGCAGTGATTCTTCTATTAAGGTTTTGCTAGTTTTGAATGCGTTTATGCTTTTCTCTGAATTTTTTTCTTCATTGATTTGGATAAGAAAAAAATTCCCATTGTTGTAGTTCTCTTTTTTAATTTGTGCTGTTTTGCATAATTCCTGCAATATCTCCAAATCTACCTTTGTTTGATTCTCTGAAACAATGAGACATTTTAGGGTCTGTTTGGTAGATATGCTCTACACCAGATAGCTATAGGTGAATAGTCTTTTTTAATTTTATGAAAGATATGTGATAGACATGCTCCATAATTCAATTTGAATTTATATTATTTTCTTGCGTTTTCTCCTGATTTTTGAATTTCATATTCTGCCGTTGTTTCTGTATAGTTGATAATGCTTTAATTAAGATAGCTATAATTGGTTGTTGAACCTCTTTACAGAAGATACATGTACCTGATGCCCTTTGCTGAAGAGTCAATTTTTTTTGTCATCTCATTGTTATTTTCAGCTTAGGGTAGAGCATTTTACCGATACAGCTGTTCGGTTGGCAGCCTGACTGACTTGTCAGTTCATTATCATCATGGTTGCTGCTACTGCTGCTGCATCATTCTTTCCTGTTGCTTCCACACCCTCAGACTCTGGTTCAAAGTCCACCAAACTTGGTGGTGGGTCTGCAAATTTTGGAGGAATTAAATCAAAACCAGCTAAGTTGCAGGTTAAGACAAGTGCCCATGCTCCGCCTAAGATTAATGGTACAAAAGTTGGTGTGGCAACAATTGATGGCATGAGGGGTGAAGATGACATGCCAACAACCCATGCTCCCAGGACTTTTATTAACCAACTGCCTGATTGGAGCATGCTTCTTGCCGCTATCACCACAATATTCTTGGCTGCAGAGAAGCAGTGGATGATGCTTGAATGGAAAACAAAGCGACCTGACATGCTTGTTGATCCATTTGGTATAGGAAGAATTGTTCAGGACGGTCTTGTTTTCCGACAAAACTTCTCAATTAGGTCTTATGAGATAGGTGCTGATCGGACAGCATCTATAGAGACGTTAATGAACCATTTGCAGGTATGATTAGTTATTTATTTCCCCCCTTTATTTGTAAGCGCCCATGAGATTTTATTAGCATGCAAAAGTTTGTTTGATTCTCCTTAAACAATATTTATAAAAATCTGATTTTTTTTAACTAACTTGAATGTTGTTATTTTTTGCTGCAGGAAACGGCTCTTAACCATGTTAAGACTGCTGGGCTTCTTGGTGATGGCTTTGGTTCAACCCCAGAAATGTGCAAAAAGAACTTAATTTGGGTGGTTACTAGGATGCAGGTTTTAGTAGATCGCTACCCAACTTGGTAAGCCACAAACTTTAATGTGTATATTTCCCCCTTCTATTGACATTTGACAATACAGCTGATGTTATCTGTGTTAGGTTTACTTTTATTTAAATTATTGAATAAATATTTATCTTGGTCCATGTTTGCTTGCAAGTACCACTTGAGTTATGAGTTTGCTTGGAATGTTATTAACTGATCATTTGAGATTAATGAGCTGAATTATCTGTGTTTCAGGGGAGATGTTGTTCAAGTAGACACTTGGGTTAGTGCATCTGGAAAGAATGGCATGCGTCGTGATTGGCTTCTTCGTGATTGTAAAACTGGTGAAACTTTAACAAGAGCCTCCAGGTAGAAATTCTGCTTCAATGATTAAATGGAATCCATTTTGTTGCTAAAATAAATTTTGCATTAGCATCTGTCGTATTGAAGGAATGAAACTAGCTCGTCTGATTCTGAAAACTGATACTCTCTCTATCACATTTCTTGTGATTTTTCCATAATTGTAGGAGAATGTGTCATAAGAGTTGATTTTTTTATTCTTTAAATTTATTTTTATTATGAGTTTGTAAGCAGCCAGAATTATTTCCTCACACTTTACGGCTTTTAGGTCTTGTGTTATGCAACTGTTTAGTTTTATCAGAAGAACTTATCATGTTCTTCATGGTTTTGTTGATGCAGTGTGTGGGTGATGATGAATAAACAGACAAGGAGATTATCCAAAATGCCAGAAGAAGTTCGAGGGGAAATAGAGCCTTATTTTTTGGATTCTGCCCCTGTTGTGGATGAGGATAGCAGAAAACTACCTAAACTTGACGACAACACTGCAGATTATGTCCGCAAAGGATTATCTGTAAGTCAACGCTAAAGTGTTGGAAAAAAAAAACTACTCCACAGCTGTATTTTGCAACCCCTAAGATTTGTATTTATATTTGCAGCCTCGATGGAGTGATTTGGATGTCAACCAGCATGTTAACAATGTCAAGTACATTGGGTGGATTCTTGAGGTAAATTTTCTGGCTAAGTAGTTTCTTCTTCTCTGCTCTCATTCTTTTATGGCTTTGAACATTATGGTGCTGTTAGTCCTGATATATTTGACCAGATCAATATATTGACTGGAGTGACTTTTAGGTTAGCTCCTAATAATGCAAACCTTGATTGTACCTATAAAAAAGAACTAAGTCGTAGTTGTGGATGTACTAAGATAAAGTTTCTTTGTTGTCTAGGCCACACCAAAAAGTTTTAAACAGGATAAAAGTTTCAAGTTGTTCTTTAATACCCACTTTCTAGTGCTAACTTCTAATGGATCAAATTGAAGACTTCATTTATATTTATAGTTCAACTGTTATTTTAGTTATGCAACAACAGTTTCAACAAATACTCCACAGTTTGTTATGTGCACATCTGTCTATGACTTGCATAGTCCCATTTATTTCCATATAATTTTATAACCATTGGACTGGACTGGAACTTTACAGCACTTAACCACATGGTCGTTAGGCATGAACTCTACAGCACGTAACCATATGTTTGAAATTCTGCTGTGGGGACAGTATGTAAGTGTGAGCCTCCAAACTTGTGAATTGTACTTGTTAACATCCTCCGACCTTCTATTTTTGTGGTGTCGACTCGATGCTTTAGCACAACGATCTTTTGTTGAGTCTACTACTTATGCCATAATATAATTATAAATAGGTGCATTAGATTTTTATTCTTCATCTGTTGGGAACTTCTTTTTGTATGTTGATTACTGCTGGTGATCTGATATCTTGTGATCGTGTATGTCATTTCTTTTGTTGTTAACTGGAATGCTGATATTTGCAGAGTGCACCATTGCCTATCTTGGAGAGTCACGAGCTTTGTGCCATGACTTTGGAGTATAGGAGGGAGTGTGGGAAGGACAGTGTGCTGCAGTCCCTGACTGCCGTGTCCGACTCTGACACAGCTGGTAATGGCCATATAGGAGGAGGGAGTCCTGCTGGTGTTGAGTGCCAGCACCTGCTTCGACTCGAGGAAGGTGCTGAAATTGTTCGGGGAAGAACTCAGTGGAGACCCAAAAATGCTAACAACCTTGGAAATATGGGTCAGATTCCAGCAGAAAGTGCTTAACATCAGTAAGCTCTTTCTCAGCTGGCATAAAGTCTCGTTGCTGTCACATGCTTGTGTAGAAAAAATCCGACTTGCTTTCTTGAATTTATTATATATGTTTCTTCTTTTATTTATTTATTTATTTATAATATAAGTATATTCCTTCTAATTTGTCTTCCTCCGGAGAAAGATGACAAGTTGTAAACCCACTGTAATTAAGCCCTTCCTGTATACTCTCCGTCCCCGTCTCCATCTCTCCCTCCAATATCTTTATCGAGTTGATTTCTTCTCCTCCCAAAGTCCCAATACAACCTTTACCTTACCCAAGATGGAAGACTTAGAAATGTACAAGACTAGCCTGGTTGGTGGATCAGTCCCTCCCTTGGATAGCAACACGACCATGTTACCTTAGCTGTCTAGGATTGGTATATTCCAGGTGGGAATTTGATTTAACTTTGGCAAAGACACAATGTACATGATTCATTTCAATCTTATTTGAGAAATGAAGAAAAAGGTTGGTTGGCCTTGGCCCCATTTGGTCCTGTTTGTGGAATTTTGGAGTTTTCTCTGTTTTAGAATATGAGGAGTTTGTTTTGTGAGACATTCCAGGTTGTAAGAGCAAGACAGCCTCTCCCATGTGAGCCCCTTAATAATGCACAAAACCTCATCCATTTCCTTATGGGTGTCATGTTGATTTGGTTACACCTACCATGTTGTTGTTTCTAAAACAAGTGAATATGTATTGTTATTATTATGTGTATGATGCTTACATTATTATGTTCCTATTAAGCTGATCTTGTTAGCTGTATGGAATGATCTTGCCATTTTTGTGCTCCTTCTGGTTTGAGTTTGTTTTGTCCACTTGCTCCTTGGATTCACCTAGTGGGAGCTTTATAAACATAGTTGATATAACAAATTGCTTTACCCAAAAGTCATAATATAAATATGAAGAATCTTATGTTTCTAGTTAAAGTTTATGTTCAATTTTCTTTGACAATATTGAACAAAGGTAATCAAAACAAGTTCTCGTTGAGGTTGATTTTGCCCAAAAAGCTCTATTCGGAGCAAGTCAATACAATCTTCATATGTGGTTGACGGGACTTGGTCCATGTCTACACGATTCATTTCAAGATTCATATGAACCACACTTTTTATATGACGATATAAAAGTTTTATATTTTATTTTTAAAAACCCTCCACCAATCAGAATCGAAAAACTATTCATGTAATTAACTTATAGGGTATGCGGTGAAATATATATAATTGTGAATTACAATTTGTCAAGCCTTGTTTTTTTCACACACTGGAGTGAGTTCCAGTGCAACACATCAATGTTCATCTAACAAGTGTTTCTTGAATCTACAAAAAAATATCGCTAGAAAACATCACATATTTTTATCCGGACGAGAGAGAAATATTGCATCATTTTTCTCAATTCATAAGTAATTAAAAGAATAAAAATGTAAAATACTATGTGGATAGAATTGGAGCTATGGGCTTCCCAATAGAAAACAAAACAAAACTGATGTACAGGATGTGTAATTGGGCCCATACTTTCCTCTTAGGGCCCAATGTTTTTATGCTTTATTACAAGGGTTTAAATTAAAGGTTTAATCGTACGAGTGAAGAAGAAAAAAAAAAAGAAAAAAGAAAAAAAACTAATACTCTGTATAAAATATCAAGTTTAAAGAAACAGATTTATTATCGAACTGAGGACTTAAACATTATAAATGTATTGGACTAACTGGAACATGAAACGACCTTGAGACTCATTGTAAACAAAGACAAGGAGTGTGTTAGCATTTAAAGTTGGAAAAGCATGCAGCTTCTTCTATGCATGTACAGCTTCAAAATTCAAGTGCGTGCATGCATGCAAAATATATATATATATATATATATACACACATGCATAAAGAAAACAATGAGGCTCGGTTAAGTTATTAGTAGCTGCAACTCATTTAAGACACACAACTTTAACTGCAATTTTTTTTATCTCCATGTATACTTATGCCCCTACCTAGATCTATCAATCTATATCTCCGACCATTCTTTTGGTCGGGTTGGTCCCCGTCATGACTTATCACTTCTCTCTTGTTTTTTTTTGACAAATATTACACAACAGTTGACAATCCCCAGTACGTACCTGTGGAAGTCCCAATCTTCCCTCCGGAAGGACTACTATGGCATTAGCATGTGAAAGTGTGGGACACATAGGTGTCCTTTCCTGTCCGACCTTATCTTTCACATCACTCTATGTTTTTCCTTACATTCTTGTACACAACCTTTGCACTGTACATGCTGCTTCATTCCTATCCACAAATATTGTCCAGACTTTTTAATCATTGTCATCAAATACATACATCACACATAATTACAACTATTTATTACATCGTTGATTCTACAATGTCGGTGTAAAAGATCATGCAATTTTTGTCACTTAAAATGACCCAACCATGTTCTTTTTGTTCTACTTCTATTGCATTTTTCAATAGCTTTTGTACCAATTCAGGCCGTGTGTTCATTTTTCTGAGATAACATATTGAATCACACTAAAGCTCGATTCATGAGAGTGTAAGATAACAATTAGATCACGAGTTATGTGTCACTGTCTCTTGCGACATTCATGTGCTTGAGGATCTAATTCAACTACTCATAAATCATGCATAAGCTAAAAGTTCACCTCTCTTTTTATATTGTCATCCTTTACAAATGGTTTTGTCCCCCACAAGAAATAAATTAAAAGTGAAAGTAAAATAAATTCCTTTTCTTTTTTCTTTTTTTTTTTTTACTTTAAACTCATTTTCTCTCCCTGATGTTCATCTTGTCAGAATCTTCAAACATTCTGGGAGCTGAAGCTTAAAACCAAAAAGTATCTCAACTTTAGTATACAAATATTGTAATGAATACAAAAACAAAGAAACCCAAAAACTGAAGTGTTGAGTTTAAAACTGTCAGTGAGGTCCTAGGTCATTTTCTCTTCCATTTCGTCCCCCACATCCCTGTATTAACCCGGAGAAGTTAATAAACAATTACAGAAGCCATGAATCAATTCATATTAACATTATTCCATGCTATCAACTACTGATGGAGTCCATAAGATTCTAGATGAACCATCACCACCCACAATGAATAAAACCAGATGGCCATTTAGACCAAACTTGCATGTGTGTAACTACGTTCCAAATGAAGACCAATTCGAGGACACAAATAATGAAATAAAACACACCAATTTGACGACAGAGATAACGAAATGAAAAAACCGCATATACTTCAATTCAGTGGTGACGAACTCATGTTTAATTTCATGTGTTCTAGACTTCTAGTGGACAAATAAAAATTGAACGTTTCTGCAATTGAGCTTATAGGACAAACAAAATGATATTTCCTACAGATAATGTTAAGCACATCAGTCATAGAGGTTTACCTCATATGCATATCTGATGCATGTGGGCCACGAGTGTTGGATGATGCACGCCGAGGCTTCTCATCGTCATCGTTGTCAGATTCGTTATCCTCACCATTCCAAATACGAGGTTTTGGTCTTTCATCCATATCCTCTTCAGCCTACCCAAAAAAAAAAAACAACCTCCAGTAAGAATATAACACGAAAAGAAATGGTAAATGAATTAAAACGAGGATTGAGAAATATGCCACTAGCAACCAACCTCCTCTGGAACTTCAGTTGTAGGTGGCATTGTCTGAAAAGGTACACTGGGAGCGTGCGGTAATCTGGAGAGTTGCTCCAGCAGTATGTTCCTTAAAACATAAACAACATACTTGTGAGAAATTTTTCTTCAAAAAGATTAAATGTAAGACAGACATTTTTAATTAGAAATCCTATCAGTTTAATATATAGTGCAATTATCACACAAATAACTCATTATTGATATATCCATGGATTATCATACTTGGTTGAGGTTCTTAGCAAAGAAAAATTGACAGTCTCATTCAAAAGTGGTTGTAGGTTCTGAGTAGAAGTGAAGAGTGGACATCTTAGAACCTATCTTAGAGTTAGAGGTTGATGGACTACTGTTGTATGGTTAAAAGGAAAACAAATTAAGGTAAGGATTCTTTTCTCTTGATCCTTGGCATATTGAAGTCATAAATCATAATCAAGTTGTATCTCTGACATCAATGGATAAGATTATACATCATCTATTGATGATGAATCTCAACTTGGCTTATTTGTGGCCACATGGGAGTTTTAGGCACATTTCACATGTATGCTAATCCTACTCGGAGCTGTCTTCTGCAATCCGGTCTCACTGTGGGCTATTATGTGTTCCCTAATACTAAATAATAATGAGGATAAAAAGGGTTTGAAATGGAAATAATCTGAGTCAAGGGACCACTTGACCAAAATGCAAAGTGGGTTCCTTTACACTCTTAAAAACCCTGACCCACATCCCACCCCTCCAATCCCATCTTTTCACATGCCAGGATAGCTTTGCTAATCTAGGACTTAGTAGCCAGGAGATATATGAAGTAACTCTTTCTGGTGTACATATAAATGGACACATACAACACAATACTGACAAAAGGGGAATACAGTTTAATGTGACCCCTCTTCATAACTTGTTTTTGAGTCTCTGGTTTAAGAACACTGCTTCTACTGGGATGGTATGATCTTGATAATTAACGAAGGAATGCATTTAGGTAACTAAGAACATTTTGGATTTTATAACACCAAACATCGTTTTCAAATTCTTTACATTGTTATGATCAAAAGAATTAACGTAAATATAAAAAATACTATCTTATAATACAATGGAAGCGCCAAAAGAATTTAAAACTGTAAGCGTGTAATGAACTATGGAAATTACCTTATTCTTTCCAAATCTTTTGGTGAGTTATGGTTCTCCATGTTGCATGGGTCAATATGAAGAGTATAATCTGGGCCGAAGTACTCATAATATTCATTGTAAGGCAATTTGTTATCAGGTTCCACTCCAACAGCAACTGCTGTCTGTGACAAAGTAGCAGTTATAACTCATGCAGAGACAACATTTCATTATTAAGATGAAGGGTTAAATAGACAGTAAAGCAAGCATAAGGATACAAAGTTATATATGATACATCAATTCCATACATTTCTATTCAAGCAGACCTAACATCTACACTCTACAGGCAAAGCACATGTTATTTGGCAGCTACCACCTTCCATGTCATTTCTAACATTGACAACATTTAAAAGAAAAAAGGGGTGGGTTTGGAATTGCAGACTGAGGGATCACAGTATATGGTTCTACACAGTGAGAGAGAGAGAGAGAGAGAGAGAGAGAGAGAGACATACCTCATAGCACCAGCATCGGGCAACATTCCGAATAGTATATCCTCCACCACCCAAGACCATTAGTGGAACATTATAGGATCTAAGAAAGCGGAGGCAATCAGCATGGCCCTTAACAGACAAATTAAAGCACCCTAATCTATCACCAGAAAGTGAATCTGCCCCACACTGAAGAACAACAGCATCTGGCTGATAAACCTGCATGACTTTTTGGATGATTGGACGAAATAACCCTCGGAAACTCTCATCATCCATTCCATCATTCAATGGAACATTAAGTGCATAATTCTTGCCAGGCCCTGCACCAACATCTCTAATGTGCCCAGTCCCTGGGAAAAAATCTCCAAATTTGTGGAAAGATACAGTCATGACTCTGTCAGTAGTAAAAAATGCCTCCTCAACACCATCACCATGGTGAACGTCAATATCTACATATAATACACGCTGCAAAGAGATATTAGGCAAATCAGATAATGATTAATGGGAATGATGATATACAGCAAAGTTAATAAATAAAATGAAATACAATATGTCATTCATGATGTTGCTCCACTTCAGTGGGAACCTTGATTTTGATACCACAAAACTGCAGTTCCTCTTCCTACCCAATGTGACATGGTAAATTTTCTCGTTCAATTCTTATAATGATCATGTGGAAATCAAATGATCCACTGAAACATCTTAGTTTACTCACAATCAGCAGGAAGTAATTCCTGATCTTGGAACGGCCACTCAACTTTCAACTATCACAGAGTACTACATGTTTTATCATAAACTTAAATAGTTAAATAGCAGGAACAAATGGAAATTAGAACTTAAAACCCAAGTAATAGTGCACCTTAATACCTAGTTCTTGTGAGCAATATTCACTCTTTCCCATAAATAAACAATAATGAGTCAAATAGCTGCACATTTATAACATATCTACAAAGAAATAATCATACAGTTCTCTAACCATAGAATAGAAAAATGTCAAATTTATAGAGCCAAATCTGATAAGTAAACAAAACATAACTTAAAAGAGAAGCAAAAGTAGAAAATTTACCCTGTGAACCTTGAGCAGCTCAAGAATGCCCAACACAATGTCATTGACATAGCAGAACCCAGAAGCCTCAGCCTTCTTGGCATGGTGCAAACCACCGGCCCAATTGAGGGCAATGTCCGAATCCCCGCGATT
>JAYMTA010003797.1:0-13621 GCA_036897625.1 Pelargonium cotyledonis | reverse complement strand
TAATTAAAGAAGATAAATATGATTATAAAAGGTTTCTTATATATAAAAAAATTAAATAATATATTTGACACATGTCAATTAGAATATATACAATGTGCCGCTAAAAAAAACATTTCTTTCTTATTATATATATATATATATAATTTTTATAAAGATTAACCATTGTGGATGCACTGATATAAGTGTCATTAGCCCATAATTGGTCAGCCACAAGCAATGAGATCACTGAACTATAATGTATGGGGTCCAACTAATGAATCATACCAATAAGATTCATTATTTTACACAACAAATTAAGGTTAAGAGAATGGAACTAGAGTTGGGTTCCTTTCCAATCTCTTTTCTGGAATTGCAAGAAACAAAAGGGAAAGAATTGAGACCATTTTTTTTATTTATATCAATATTTTATTACTCCCTCCGCTCCAAAATGAGTGTCTTATTTCTATTTTTTACAAAAATTAAAAATAACAAGATAATTTAGTGTATTTCCTATATAACCATCACTTTTTCTTATACACTCTATGTGCATATCTAATTACGTGCATAAGTGATAATGACAATATGGAGAAAACAATAATATAATAACTTAAAAGTAGAAATATAACACTCATTTTGAAACAAAAAATTTACACAAACATGACACTAATTTTAGTACGGAGAGAGTACTTCTTTTAAAAAAGAAAGTAGATTCCCACTTTCACATGTAATGTTTAGTTTGACTTGGCTTCATCTCATTTTCTATAGCCCATCATGATTCTTGCCTAAAAAAAAGCATATGCTATTATTTATCTTATTTTAATGTTTGCCATAGTAGGTCTTTTTTTTTTTTTTCAATGTGTGTTGTGGATTTTAGCTATAACAATTTTGCTGCTCTGCTGCAATAGATCTTTAGAGTTTGTTCCTTGTAAATAAAAATACTACTACTAAAATCAAATAGTACTTCATATATATTCAGAAAGTGGACCAATGAGTAAAAGCATTAAACCTTCATTGATTCAGGAACAAGTCCTTTTTCACTTGCCCCCCCATGTTTTCCATCTATTTATTCTGTGCAACTGTTCTTTCTGAGGCTCTACTCACCTATTAAGCTTGTCTAATGTTTCCATGTTTATGAGATGTCTATTTATTTAA
This sequence comes from Pelargonium cotyledonis, assembly GCA_036897625.1. Lineage (NCBI taxonomy): Eukaryota > Viridiplantae > Streptophyta > Magnoliopsida > Geraniales > Geraniaceae > Pelargonium > Pelargonium cotyledonis. The sequence goes on along the minus strand of JAYMTA010003797.1, from coordinate 12,490 downwards.
CAAGCTTAAGGGCTTGTTTGAGTTGTCTAGTCCAAATGTCTATAGAGGTAAAATGTTAGTCAAAGGTAGTTGTGCAGTTGACAACACAAGTTGTTTGAGTGGAAAGAACGTTTGTGTTCGATCTCCGCTCAACGCACTATTAGGGAAAGGGATGGGCTTTAATTGTGATTTACCTTCGAATGAGGATTAGTCTGGATGTGGTAAAACGGCTTAAAGTTGTCAGCCGTGGATTTGCAGGCCCGCTCAGGAATCTCATGGCTTAGGCTGGAAAAAATTGTTTGGTAGCTGGAAGGAGGTAAAATGTATGTAGAGAATAAATGTTTTGTTGGGTAAATCAACATATGAAAATAAGTTGAAAATGAATTTTGGATTTTTTAGATTGTTGGGTAAAATTGTGTAAAATATGGCATAATTTTAAATTTACGAAAATGTCATATGAAGAATAAATAATAAAATGTTATTGTGTTATTGTATTTATGGTCAACCTGTGAATTACCACTGTCGCCCTCTAATAAGAAAGTGAAAGTCTACATTCGACACATTTTGGTTGACTGATAGCACAAGCGAAAATTCATGTATATCTAACTATATGGTCCATCTATATACAATATAGGTCTATCGAGTACAGGTCGACTCATATACATATGAGTCTACCACATACATTTTTATTCATGTATATCTAACTATGCTACTGGTTCTTTAAAAAAAAAAAACTATGCTACTGGTCAACCCATATGCATATGGGTCTACCGTAGACATTTTTATTCATGTATATGTAACTATCTAGTCAACCCATAACAGATATGAGTCGACCTTTCTATGTATTTATTTGGGTTCAAAGGAAAAAATGGGCATGGAGACAACCCATAGGAACTACTGTACTGTCATAGGAGCCTCCCACTTTCTACAGGAAAAGCTCATGCAAAAGCCTCATGTTGGTTTACTGTGTCTGGAAGTTGCGCACATCCAAAAAACTTTTATCGTAAAAGTCTGCAGACTTATGCTCTACAGGAGCTCAGTATACAAACCAAACAAGGTCTAAGTGTGAATTGTTATTTGAATAAGGTCAAAGATCCGATTTGGTCCCAAAATTTGCTGTTTTGATTCAATTTGATGAGCATTTTTATGACCCGTAATGGTCCATTAACTTTCATATATTGACTCAAAATGATCTTTATCATTAGAACTTATATCAAAAGTTTATGGATTAAAATAAATTAATATTTAAAAGTTTATGAACTATTTTTAACCCTAATAATTTATTAATCGAATTGAGACAAAACACGAAAGTTCAAACAATATTATAAAACATCAATTCAATAATGAGCTTGATGTATAATTGTGGTGGAAGTGGAGCAGTGACATTGGTAGATTTGAGGTAGTTGACAGCAAATGGGGGCAAAAGTTTGTAAAGTTGAAGAAGAGAAATGCAGTTGTCATCATCATCAACCAAGTTTGTATACTTCAAAATGAAAACCAGAAAGGAACTAATTCCAGCAATGAATAGTAAATGAATGAAAATGAAGCAGCCATGTAAAGAGGGGCCCACCAAGAAAGACACCTGCTCAATCAGTTGATTTGGTAATGGTGGGGAGTGGGGCAGCTCTCAACTTGAATACTACCATTGTTTTTTCGTAGTCACACAAAGGACATTTATTGCTTAAAGAGAATATATAGGAGAAAATTACGCGTATCTATTATGAAGTATGTACTTTTTGTACATATTTATTTTAAAATATAGTTTGTTACTTTTGGTTATTTTAAAGTATGTTATAAAATTTTTCATCTATTTTTTTCATTAAAGTTAACGAAATATTCTAAAAAATTCAACATGTGCCCAGCATATGACCAATTTTTTTTTGAAATATCAAAATAACCCTTCACTATACTACCCTTCTTCATTATCAAGAACATATTCATTATGTCTGCGGAAAATTCATAGTTACGTCGGAAACTTCAGAGATTCGTAGGAAACTTCAAATATTTCCAGCAAATTTTTTTTTTTTTTTTACATTTTCCGATACCATTTTATAAAGATTAAAATGAAACTCAAATGATATAAAAAATTTACATATAATGAATGAAAATTTACAATTTCTTATAGCAAAATTACCCAAAAAAAAAAAAATCAATACACTTATCAATCTGAAATTAAAAAAATAATAATAATAAAAAAAAAACCATCCCCAATCCAGCCAAACCAAGCCTTGAACCCAATCCACCCAAACCAAGCCCTCCGCCCGACCGTCACCTCTCCCGCTCGCCGTCCTCCGCCGCCAGCGACTTCGATTTCTGCGTACGCAAGAGCTCCGATCAAGACTCCTCCCCGGCCGACGAGCTCTTCTCCGACGGAAGGATCCTCGCCACGGAAATCAAGAGGAGGCCTCCCAAGACCCACAAATATTCCAAATCTCCGCCGCCATTGCCGCCGCCGGCGAATTTAGACGAAGCCGGCGCTGAAGAAACAGAGGCGTCCAAGAAACAGAGCACGGAGACAAGTATCGACGAAACAGAGGAAAAACAGAGCAAGTCGTTTTGGCGGTTCAAGCGGAGTAGCAGCCTCAACTGTGGCAGCGGATACGGACCCAGCTTGTGTCCTCTTCCGCTTTTATCGCGAAGCAACTCAACTGGGTCTGCATCAAGTTTCAAGAGGACACCATTGTCAAAGGACACCAATCACAATGCTAAGCATAAACCTCATTCGACTTCGTCTTCCATGAATTACCAGAAACCTCCATTGAAGAAGAGCTACGGATCTCAGGGGAATGGCGTTAGAGTGAACCCGGTCCTTAACGTCCCTGCCGTCAACATCTTCGGCCTAGCTTCCATCTTCAGCTCCAATGGAAGAGGCAAGAACAAGAACACCAAGAAGTGATCATTAGCATAATTATCTTTTTTCCTTGCAAGGTTGTTAATCATTATGTGTTTTGCTCCAGCTTCTAATTAATCTCTTTATTGGTCAAGAAACTCTGAAAATAAACTCTTCCCTTCATTCAGGGTGGGTGGTAATAGGCAAAGGCCTACTCTAACTTTGAAATTAATATATCACTGCTTGATTAGTGTGGGCATTGGGCACGTTACACTCCATCTCTTAACCCGGGCTCTGCCTTTGGGTTTGCCTAAGTTGACATGTGATAATAGTTTCCTGTTGATTTGGCGAGAGATGAATTAGCGAATGGTCGGGCCGAAGATGACATTAACATGGAAGGTTTTGTAGAGATAGTGATGCATGAATATAGTGGAGAGGGGGCAGGAAGTGATGTGATGAATCATAGCCACAAGCTATTGGTTTTGGGGCACAAAATGACAGGTGAACTACCCTTTCATGACTGTCCTATTCTTCTGTAATTTCCAATTATGCTTTTAGCATTCTCGTACACCTTCCTGTGTATATACTCTATACTGATCATTTGGTTTTCTGTGTGTGACATCAATGTGTGCTGTGTTTCAAGTGTTCAATATCTTTTTGGTTTGGTTTGGTTTGGTTTGGTTTAGAGCATATTCTTGACTAGGTCTCAAGATTATGGACAACTTCTAATGTTTGAATCAATAATACTATTTCTTATTACTACTTGCATTGGTTGCTCCAGATGTTGACTGATTGGATTGTTTGAAATATTAAGTTGGATTGGTTCTTCACTATGACATTAACATTTGTTAATTAGACATTTGGTCAAGCAATAGTTGAAGAGTAGCAAAACATGTTAAGGTCTTGTTTAGGCTGTCTACTTTAAATGGTCAATCGATATATGTATTAAAGTATATAATAATTATGAATAAAAGTGAGGCCGATCGATCTGTCGTATAATGTAAAAATATGTATATTAAGATCTGAGGTCGACGGTCGACCCATATCTAGTATGAGTCAACTATAAATTGAGATATGATTATGTTTAGGATTTTTAGTCATCAAAAAGGATAACAACAGGGAAAAGTTCGCAATTAAAATTTTCACAACATCTCTTATGACTGAGAGAGATGATGGAGGCACCCAGCTCATGTGGTCAAAACTCTCCTGAGAGATTTTACGGAACGTCTGGAAGGAGGAACCAACTTCTTCAACAATCAAACATCATTGACCTTACATGTCTATAGATATATGAGTTGCAGGAGGTATGTAGACCTCCCAAACAAGACCTCGGTCTTGTACACAAAACGAACCACCATTGTTGCAACAAGTTGTAGGGACAATGTCTGCAGTTGGACTTCCATCTCTGCTGCGAATGCATGTGACGAAGACGAATTTGTTGGGAAAATTGTCCTTCATTGATCCAAGAATTGGACTGATCAACTGATGAGTATCATTTGTAGGACCATTGACAAAGTAGACCACAAAATTGGCATCCAGGTAAAATATTCAATTTTGGGATTTGAGAAATGTATGCTTCTGCACAAGCAATATACACATTTCAACCCAAAAGGACCCAAGTCTCAGGCATTGGCAGAGGTGGGTGGCAGTGTCAATTTGCCTCACAAACCCACTAGGCAGCAACAAAGTCAATATGGTCCCAAATTTAAGGCCATGTTTGCCATAACATGTTGATTTAGGGTTTGTATAGACCCTCATTCGAGCGGGAAATCAATTAATTGGGAAATTAATCATTCTCCAAAAGAGTTACAATCACTAATCACTAAAGGGATCCGAAGGTCAATTCAACTATAGAGCCTGACATAGAAATCGCAAGCTGGACAAGCACTCGAGTTACAAAATCGCAGACTCACTAACAAAAAAAAAAGAAAAACAAGATTACTACCCGAGATGAGTCGGATGTCTATGAAAGCCAAACCAAAGGCACTAGCACCGAAATCATCCCCTTCGATTTGAATCAAGTGAGAAACTTCTTCCAACTCGAACTCCATTGTGACGTTTACAGTCACATCCACCTACCGACCGGAGAACTCCACTGCCGTACAACACTCTGCACAAAGCAACTGAAAAAAACTCAAACTTGCCTTCATCACAAGAAATCAAAAACTCACCGTCTTGATGAGAAAGTCCGTTTTTTTTGTCAGAATGATATGAGTTTATTCAATAAGAGAATATTGAACCACCGACAATAAAAAACCGGCAGTGGTTAAAAAAAATTGTGAACAAAGGATTAGAGAATGCGGCCAGAATTTTCGACAAGTTTGTTTGTATGACCCTTAGTTGAGCCAAATATAACAATGGGTTTATATTATTTTGAGCATTACCCATTTAATTTTACCTACCATATAAACTATTGTAGTACTCTTACCAAATTTCAATTATCAAGTTGAGACATTAATTATGAAATACAACTCAAAATGTACAAACTAGTTATATGAGTGCACCCAAACACAAAGTGGTACTCTCTCCAATGGCCAATCTTGAGAATGGGCCTGCAGTGGAGACAGAGAAAGTGGATGATAAAATATGTATGCAGAAAATATTCAAGTGGCACCAAATCAATTGAATATGGATAGATCTATGATTCTCTCTCTAATACTCCTTCTGTTCCAAAATGAGTGTCTTGTTTGTCAAAAAATTATGTTTCAAAATGAGTGTCATGTTTCTATTTTTAGGTTATTATATTATTGTGTTTTCCATATTACCCTTATTACTTATGCACATGGGTAGATATGCACATGGGGTATAGATGGAAAAGTGAGGATAATATTGAAAACACACTAAATTATTTGGTAATTCTTAAGTTTTACGAAATAAGACACTCATTTTGGGACGGGTGGAATAATTCATTAGCTGCTTCTGCCCATTCACATTCTCTCCTACCTCCATCAAACCCCATTTAACTACTATTTCAGTACTATTTGTTGATCTAGCAATGTATTCTATCTGTTTTACAACCATTGTTTCTTGTCATATTTGATCATCCATATTCATTAAATTGCTCACCTATTACCTTTGTAAAAAAGAAGAGACCCAAAGCATTGTTTTAATTATTAATTTATTTGTTTGAGAGAAACTGTAGGCTTTATTTATTAAACCATATTAGCTAAAAGAGCATCCTCCGTAGAGATTGTTACAACTGACCAACCTAACATGACGGGCTAGACAACGACACCGAAGACCTGGCTAACAAATGAGCAACTCAGTTGTCAGACTGTCTACATAACAAAATTCGATGCTAGAAAATAAAGAAGACAAAGACATGATGTCACCAAATATGAGACCTAAGGCATTGAAAACATTCCCTAAGGTCTTGAGTACGAATCCAACTTATATCCTCCCTAATTGAAAGTGCCTCAACAACCTCCGAACCTAGAGCGCAAAACCAACCACCTCGGCCTCCTCGCAACACCGACCAGAGCCATCCCGAACAACTCAAACCCCTCCCGAGCTATTTGACTCAATAAAAACACCTCCATCAACATTGTTTTTATTTTAATTAAAATATAATTGGATATCCACTTCAACAAATTTTGTACATGTCAGCATTCGTCAGTACAAGTGAATATTATTTAACGGAATAGTTGACAGAGTATAACGGTAGACATCAAATAGAGTTCAAAATCATAGTTTATGAACCATATCTAGTTGCATAAAAGTTTGAATGACAAATTAGATTTCAAGTATAAGTTTGGATACGAAATATGCATTTAAATCGTTAATAATATAATATAAGTATACTAAGAATATGTTTTACTTAGCACTCTCATCCTGAAAAACCCATACAGTGCCTCAACAGGGTAGGACCATCTTCCTCGGCGACCTTCGCATAGCATTTAGCATACAAAACTTAATTTTGGTAATTTGTCGCAGTGAAGTGTTTGTCCGATGTGATGTGGGTTCGGGCATCACTTATTGCATTTTCATTTGCCCTTTTTATTTAATTACTTCATCCGTCTCAAAATAAGTGTCTTATTTGTCTAAATTTTTTGTCTCAAAATGAGTGTCATGTTTTTATTTTTAAGTTATTATATTATTATTTTTCTCATATTACTCTTATATCACATGGGTAGATCTGCGCATGTGGTGTAAGTGGAAAAGTGGGTGTTATATTAAAAACACACTAAATTCTTAATTTTTGCAAAAAAAATGAAAAGAAGACACTCATTTTGACACGGATGGAATATAATTTTTTTTCCATGTATCATCAATCATGATAATAACTGCATACCTTATACTAAGAGCATCCACAATGCTGGTCCCAAATGCATTGGGACCAATTAAAGGACTGCACTTTTTTATGAGACCAACATTATGGAGAAACCCTTTAAAGGGCTGGGCCCTCTGAACAAGGCCTGGAACTCTTTATTTTTTTATATTAGTTTTTGTACACTAACCACTTACTTATGCCCACATAATTATTGAAATTAGCCCATAAAATAAAAATACTATAAAATATCATTTTTGTTTAGTCCCTACAATGTACTCCCTCCGTTCCAAAATGATTGTCTTGTTTCTATTTTTTGAAAAAATTAAGAATTACAAGATAATTTAGTGTGTTTCCAATATAACCCTCACTTTCTCCATGTGCACCCATGTGCAGATTTGTCCATGATGAGGGTAATATGGGAGAAACACTAATATAATAACATAAAAATAGAAACAAGACACTCATTTTGGAACAAAAAAATTTGACAAACAAGACACTTATTTTGGGATGGAATGAGTAATTTTTTTTTTTTTTTTTTTTTGTTTGGACCATTGCTGATGTGACATTTAATAAAATAATGAACTTAATTATGGTCACTTATCCCACCGGTGCCTTTATGATTCGCAACTAAAATGGTGGTTGTTGCCTAAGTATACATATAATTTAGTGTCACTAAATTATAGTGTCTTACCCTAGAAACAAGCATTGTTGCAATTACACATTGATAACTTTGTGACTATCCACCAACGCACTCCGCTACGTGAGCAATTAAGGCACTTCGCCTTTCTACATGTGTTTAGTAAAGATCGAACTTGAGATTTATTTTCACAATCTCAATCTTCGTTGTCAACTGAGTCACAATCCGTCAAATAATAAACTTTTCATTTTCATTTCTCTCATAAATACTTATCATAAATTACACTATTGCTACATCATCTCTTTGAATGAAATAGTTGCGTAGTTGCCTAGCATGACATTCTTTTTATATAAAATTCAGTTTCAATAGGAAACAATCTGAAATATAAGGTATCACAATCAACTCATGAATTTCGTACACGAGCGTTCGATTTACAAAGACGTAATGTACATATAAAAAAAAGTTATTGTGTCATGTCTCATTAATTGACCCATCGGAGATATTTGAAAATATGACATTAGTATTATACACAAGTGTCTGCATCGAAACAAAATTTAGCTATGGTCCAATCTTCTATTGGAGAGCATAATTGGGCTACATTGGAATTTGATTTGTTGAACCAAAAGTTTCTTGCTTGTGGCCTTGTTTACATGAGGCATGAGAGATCCAAAATAGATGCCCATGGGCTTTGTTTCGTTTCTCTCACAATTTTATTCCTTTGTTTTATAGTTTCAAAAGCTGAAGTAGCTCACTCGCTCATTACTCGACTCCGCTTAAGCTCGATTAGGCTTGGCTCAACTCAAGTTTGGATTAAAAGGATGCTCGAACATGTGATATTAAAAAAAATTCAAAGCGTATCAACTGTTAGACTCAACATGTCTTGATATTCGGGTTTGTTGTGTGTACCAGTTGGTGTCTTATTTAATTGTTCCAATTGATTCCTTACATCTCTGTGTTTTTTTTATTATACTAATTTCGTTATTATTCTGACCAATAGGCGTTTTCGGTGAAAGTTCCAATTAGTGTATTCCTTGACTAGACCGGTTAATGTTTTGTATGGTTATTTCTATTAGTTTATTGTATTTTTATGTTTTCAAAACTTTCTTCCGTGTTCAATATCCTTACTCCATTTATGCGTAATTGCATGTAGTTTATCTTGCATAGGCTACATTCTTTAGTAAAATCTTCTTACCTGTAACACCCAAAGATCTTATAAAAGTACAAAGGAAATAAAACAATAACAACATCCAAACATCAAAAGCCTAAACAATAAATAAGATCCGAGCTCTAACAAGAAAAGAAAGAAAAAAGTTGAATCTAAGCATGAGCCAAGGGCGTAATACAGGCATGAGAGCCTCTAAAAGAGTTGAAATCACCCGCTACCAGACAGTGCAGCGAAGAAGAAGAGATGATCGAGTGGATGCGAGACCACAGTGTAAGCTTACCTGAATCCGAACACGGCGAATAAACAGTAATAACATGCAATGACTATCAAAGAGATCAGTCTCCTCTCATGTCTCTATCCTATTGGATTTGTATACCAACATGGCTAAATTGTGGGCTTGCATCCAGTCGATGAGGCTCCTAGAGCAAGTCGATCTCCATTTCCTAAGACGAAAGACCCAATGCCCTTTAGGACTAGGTGACAAAACTTGAGGATGAACGAGGCTTAGTTGATGCGCAAGGGAAGGGAGCATCAATGTCAATTTGGCAAGGCGAGTCGCTCGGATGAAGCAAGCTTCGCGGGCATGGCTAGTTGTACGACATGTCTTGTTGCACGATATGCCTAGCCGCACGAAGCATGGGTGGTGGGATGGACGAGCTCGTGCAGGTGGACGGGCACAGACAGACGGATGTATCCTCGTGGATATGAGGCGGACGGATGCGGAAGTCTAGCCGCACTGGCGCACCTGCATTGACGCGTGTCGCTTTGTCGTGCAATTTATCTTTCGGATTTTTTTTTCGGGTTTTCAGGGTTCTTCCGACCTGATGTTGACTTTTCTTCACCGAACGAATGAGTCACGTGTCAATCGATCATTTGTTGATTTAATCTTGATTTTTTATGACGAATCAGTTGACATAAAAAAAAATCAAAAAAATTGTTAGGTAAATGTACATTTTATAGGATGATTATTCATAGCATTTGTGTTTCCACATAATTGATTTTCTTAGAAGTTAATACATTATGGATGTCATGCACTGACATTTTCAACAAGTTATAAGAGGAGAGTGTGTGTTTATTGAATGAGTAATTGTACGAATCAGTAATTTACAAGCCCACTTTTCTTAGCGACTTTACATACTATTGCAATGTCTAGCATCTCTGTGAAGTAAACTCTTTAGGCTCTGAGATGTTGTTTTAGTGGTTGTTTGGTAACGCTTTCATAAGCTTTTAAAAGCACTTTTAGAAGTTGTTATTATAATAAAAGTAAAGAATAATATTTTATTTTATTTATCATCATTGCAAATGTGTGGATAATGAGTTTTCTCTCTCTACTATTATTCTGACAAAAGTAAAAAATATTTACCTTCCAATTACTTTCGCAGACTCATTAATGTAACCGAACAAGGCCTTAGCCTTTTCATTCGAGATGATGGAAAATTTTATAAGACATTTTGTGATTCTTTGATGAAAAGAAAATCAAGCGTCACCTTAAGTACATGAAAAGAACATTTTGTTAAACTACATGTACTAGTCATAGTTTTTTTATATTTCTAAAATAAATGAAATTAAGAAAAATGAGTGAGTCAACTTACCTAAAATTAGGTACGTAATACACTCAAAACGACATAATTTTTCATAAATGGTCGAGAAAAATATCAAAACTACATGAACAGATTTTGATATTTACAATTAAATAACTAGATCATATTAAAAACAATATAATAAGAAATCAATTATGGTATTGTTTCAACTCTTTTTCCTAAGTTGAAAATCAAGTCTCAATATGCGTCGTCGTTTTGGTCTTCTTTTCCAAAACTCAAAGTAGTTGAAAATTAGTTAAGTCTAAGTTCAAGTCTTCGCATCTTCAATTCGAGTGGTAGAAGTGGTTCGCGTCCAATTAGTGACTGTGGTCCTGCGCATGTAACAAGCTGTTAAGCGGAGCCCTAGACATGTGTCCGAGAAACCGCCTCTACCATGAAAATAAGATCACAGAAACAAAAGATATGAATTGGCTGAGAATCGATTTTCGTAGTTCTCTCGAATTAACGAAGACACACAAAGATGATAAAGAACACACGAAGAACATTTAAGAGTGTTTTCGGATTCTCACGTATGTGCTTTCTAGGGTAAAGTGATAGACCTGATAATGTGATATTCAAACTCTTTTTATAGTCTACAAGCTTACCTAATACATGACGACTTCTAATAGGCCGACGACAAGGTGGGATCCATAGGCTCGACGTCTGTAGTTCGCTGCTTGTTGGATATGCACACCAATAGGGCAGGCGATGGGTGATGGCGCGGTGCCTATTGGGTATGCACACCAGTAGGGCAGCCGTTATTCTCAATTTGTCTCACTGTCGGTTGACCTTGCTTGCCAATAGGCTCTCGCTATCTTCGACCTCCGATCATATGGGAGGTGAAGTTCATCAATAATCTGTGTATACGGAGCACACTAACTAGAGCGGATGCTAGTACTAGGCGCGTGCATGACCTCTCCGGTTGAGGGTCCAGACAGACTAGACTACCATCTCCGGACTACCCATCTCTGTATGGTCACCTCTTGATAGTCATCTCGTAATAAGCATCTCAGATTAAATAACTATGAACAAATACCTCCGAGCAGGCACCGCCGGATAAGCACCGCCGGACTACCCATCTTTGTATGGTCACCTCTTGATAGTCATCTCGTAATAGGCATCTCAGATTAAATAACTCTGAACAGATACCTCTGAGCAGGCACAGCCGGATAAGCACCGCCGGACTACCCACTATAAGGAAGACATCGTTGGATATGCATTTCTGGATAGGCATTGCCAGACTACCTATCGTCGGACGTGCGCGGCTTAGGCCAAGCGACCTCTAGTTCTGCGGCCTCTAGTTTGTGCGGCTCGAGCTACGGGTGTCGGTTCGTGGACTTTCTCCTTCATATTCACAATTTACTCACGTTATCCTTTTACTAAGACTCGTCGATTGTGTCGCACGTCATGTGATGATTGATAAGAAGACAACCGACTTTTTATTCCGAATCAGATGCGATCATATAGTTGAGAAATCATTTATACAGTAAACTCTGATATTAAATTATCAAACACAAGTTTCAATAAACATGCAAGCATCGGGAAATAATTCAAAAATAGAATTTGATTTCAAATTTTGCATAAGCAAAATAAATAGACGTGCAGACGACGTCACATTAAAAAGGCAATGGTAGTCTCTAAAGTTAAGAGAAGACTCGGTCGGTTATGACTAATAATAGAGCGGTTGCTTTGTAATGTTTCACATCATATCATATATATTCATTTCCGGTGTCATTAGATTTCGACTTTTCGTCTTCCCCAATTTCACAATTCATTTCCTGTCTTCATTGCAAATAATTTCCCTCCCTTTTCCCATAAAAACCCAGTTTCTTGACAGAATTCTTTATAAAGAGTTTCAAGTAATTACTTACAGTTGTCTTCAAGAACCATGGCGGTTGCTGAGGTATGCTCCGCCGACGCTTCTTCTCCTTCTTCTTCTTGCAGTCCCAAAATCTCTTTCTCTCATAACTTCTCCGGCATTGTTCCGGTGGAGCAGGACCACCGCCCCCGCCAATCCCTCTCCTCCACA
>JAYMTA010003796.1:0-13622 GCA_036897625.1 Pelargonium cotyledonis | reverse complement strand
GTTGGGGCCTCAAGTTGTTGTTATCCATCAAAACCCTCAATCACACGCAACTCCCCACCAATTGGCGCCTTGAATCCCCAATTCGCAAACTGAATTCGAAGACTTCAACTATGATCACACAACATGTTTCAAAATTCGAAGCTTGATCGTCCAGAAAACCATCGTTTAGGGTTTTTCTGTTTTATGGGGTTTCAAATTCACGGTATAGGAACCAATGAGAAGTGTAAAATGAAGAGGAGACAGATAGAGAGTAGTGAGGATCGGAGTATACCTAGGATCATTGTCCGAGAAGAAGGTGATAACTATGCGCAGTTTCTGTCCTGTCCATTGTTCATAACGGGAAAATGATGACAGTGTCTTATTATGTGTCATATTTCAGTTATGGTAGCTTATTTATTTTTATTTTTTTAAGGGAAAGAAAAATTCATTAATTCAGGAAATACTAATTAGTATTACCAATATTACATTTTTTGTTTTGTTTTATAGTTAATCAAATTTTATTTCTTAAGAATTTACTAATTACTTGAAAAGTATTTAAACCTTATCAACATATTCCCTTCTCTCAGATATAACTCCATTTCAACTTTCAAGTGACAATCACCAATTCCCATTCCCATGTTAATGAATGTTAAAATTTAAATATAAGCATCAATTCCTAAATCCTAATTAATTATACTTTTTCCCCACCATTATTCCAAGTTCTAAACATCAGACAAGGTTAGCATCAAGAAAGATCAAATGAACAAGATCACAGTATCAAGTAACCTTTATCTTTCCACATAGATTCCTTGTTTGCTATGCCACATAGAATCAGCTTTGTGTTAGTAAATATTCAATACAAAAGCTTGTAAAACATATCAAGAGGACAAAGCAAAATTAAATAATATAGCAAGATGCTATAAACATCAGCAGAGTACAAAAGAGAGAAATATGCAGAAAACATCAATCTTTTATGCACAAACAAGGATCCACAAATCTCACTTTATATAAAATAGAATAAAAAATCAGTGAGGACAGATAATACGACAAACGAAAGAGAAAAATGATTGCATTTATGATCGCAAATCCGATTATTGAACAAAGAAAAGCACAAAACTAAACTCGATTCTTGATCACAGATTCTGAGGTCACAATCTTGTAGCAGCAACACACAATGTCACTCGGCAGCACTAACATTGACATGCAATATACAAGTGCAGTTATAAACAGAGCAAAAGGATTGTAACACCATCAACAGCAATAGACAAATAGTAGCAAGCAATGCGAGAACCTGCCAAGAACCGAACACGTAGAGCTTGACATACTTGCCAGCTTTAACTATCCATCGGCATTCATAATGTTTGTTCACATCTTCAATCACCTTGTCCAAGAATGGCACTTTTGTCAATCTGATGGACTTGCTCATCCCATTCCAGAGCTCTGCAGCCTCTTTATCGCTTTTCTGGTTGTTGAAAATGATTCCCTTACTTCTCAGCAACTTCATGTCTTCCTCAGAGCCAATAATCCCCTTCATTAGTTCAGTATAACGAGTAAAAACCATTGGCCCGGATGCATTGGATGCTTCATATGCCACCAAGTTTCGCAAGATTACCTCTACATTTACATCTAAATTGACAATGGGAAGGTAAAGTGTAAGCATCTTAGTATCAAAGGTAATGGTTGAAATGCTACCATTTGTGGGTACAAATCGGACCCCAGATTTTGAGAGCTTTTTAACTGAAGGGACTGTGATCTCCTCCACCAATGGAGGTTTATCAATGCCACTATTTAAGCTAGAACTCCCAGTTTCTTGCTTAGTATCTTCTTTATCTTGTAGAGAGAGTAAAGACGAAAGTGGTGGTTTTAAGGCAGAAAATCCAGGAAGCTTAGTGAGCATTTTCCAAGGCAACTGGACTATGACTTTGAGAATACGTACCGGACCTCTGTTTAGCTTGGAAAGCAGCTTCCATATCTCTTTGACTAGCTGTTTCACATGGCTTGAGCTCTTAGGAGGTTGTTCTTTGCCTTCCATGCCATCTTTTCTATTTTCAACTTCAGACATTTCATATTCTTCTTCATCTTCCAATTTCGGTACAATAACATGGTACAAGAAGTCTAGCAGGTGAGCCCTTCTAGAGACCTTCATCTTCGGGAAATCCATCATCTTGAATGGGGAGAGCTCCTTACACAATCCCACCAGCATTGGAAGCAATGTCTCATCAGCTAATTTGAGTGATAAGAATTGGAATTCAAGCATTTTTCTCAACACGAAACAAAGGAATTTGATTTTCCAGCATCATCATGTCTCTAAGAATCGTGTTATGAGCTGATTTCCTCCCTGCATAATCAACCAAATGTGACATCCTCGAAGAAACTCGAGTTAGTATTTTACAGTCTGAAACCGTGTACATTTGGAGGAACTCAAGCATGAAACATGCATCAATAGTCATCATCCATGCTATTGTTTCAGGAGTGTTCTCTAGATACTTGTGGTAGTGTGCTCGAATCCAAGGATCATGTGCTGCAAGCTTGTATCTCTCCATCTCATAGAGCTCTGGATGCCAATAATGGTAAGGGCCGAGAGCAACTTGTTGTGGGGTGTAGGAACCTGGATCAGAAGACATTAGTGATTTAGGAACATTGAAAATACTTACAGGAATTTCAATATCATCTTCAAGCTCCTCATCTAGGGTATGGCGGATTTGAACAATCCATCGAAGCTCATCAAAGTTCGGGTTAGTGTTCTGAGTAGACATGGCTGGTGTTTTAGGAAGGAACTTTGAGTAAGGTTCAATCAGATGTGAGGACAAAAAGCTTATGAGGCTTTTATAGACACATTATATATATGAATGTATATATATGTATGTATGTTAATTATGAGCTTTAAATAGTAAATTATTATTGAAAAGCATCTTTGATCCTTTACTCTTGAAGTCCTCTTGGTATCTCACCAATGGAGGCATATTATGCCTACCTATCTTCTATATTACCTAGAACTAATGTTGTGTCTAATATGCAAGAACTGATGTAAAAAGAAACAACACTTCTTTAACAACTAAATTCACCATATGGAATTTAGAAAAGTACTAATGAATTTTAAGGCATGAACAATATGGTTATAAGTGAGAGGACTCTACAGAAAGTGTATGAATGAATAAATAAACAAAATTTGCACTAGCAATTTCATAAAGAATGTGCTTGATAACAACATTGCAACTTTTAGTTTTGACATTCATTTTGTACAAGGATTACCAACTACACTTCAGTTTGGTGTCAGTCAGGAGCAGGAAATCACAATCATTAACCATAAACGTATCATACCTCACACACGAGCTAGTGGTTGATCCTACTACAGTGTGAGTAACCCAAAGTTGCAGTTTAACAGTTCCAACTCATGTTAGCAGCCTCTAAGAAATAATCAGGATTTTCAACGGAACACAGTACGCTGGAGCTCATCTTGCAGATATATTCTCAATTTATCAGCAAGATTGATATTGTAGACATGCTACCATTTTTCATATCAGATAACATCTTCACATCATTGTTCATAGCAAGAAGAAACTCAACACAGCTCCTGGTAAGCACATCATCAGAACCACTGCGTTAGAACGACCCAACTAAGGTGCCCACCAAGTGACACACAAGAATACCTGATTTATTTTCTACAGTACAAATACTGATCCAAACAAGCACCATGGATAGGAGTGTGAACAAGTCACATAACAATTAGAACAAATATTCTGAGTTCTGACCGCAAAATACCTACTTCAACAACAAAACCACCACACCATTTATCATTCTCAACACCAAAAGCCAATACCACCACATGTATATAGATGATTTGTTGATTATGACTACTTAACCCAAGGAGATCAATGTTGCAAAGAATGATGGTTTATCTTATCCACTGCTTCCCTCAATTGCTCTTCATTGATTGATACTGAAATCTTCTATAATAAATTTGATAAATTTGGGGTCAGGTTGATCAAAGCAAGGGACTTATTTTTAGACATATCTTCCCATCATAGTAAACTAGCAGTACAGACTACAGACCAAGATCAGGAACAAGAGTTGGGTAAAACAACTTCATTTTCCAGATTGTGATAAGCACGGTACTTTGAGAACCAACAAAGACATCAAACTTAGTCATCATCGGATCCTCCTCTCTTTTTTCCCAACTCTTCTCTTGGCTTCCTTCGAAGCCCTTTTGCTAACATCTCTTCATAATACACCTGAGCTGTATCCAGCTTACCATTCTCCACCAAAGCATCGATCAGAGCATCGTAAGCAAACTCGTTCGGACTACATCCAAGTTCTTCCATCTTCCTCCAAATAGTCGTAACCAATGGAAGGAATCCCCATCTCCCAAACTTCCTCATGAGCATCACATAGGTGTCCATCCTTGGACGAACCCCACTTCCAATCATCCTATCAAACAGAGTAATAACTTCTCCGGGCTTCTCAAGACACCCAAAGAAGCAGTGATAAGTAATCACATCTGGTGTACAACCTGTCTTTGGCATTTTGTCAAGCAGTATGCGTGCTTCCTTTATTCTCCCGTTTTTGCACAAAAGCTTTATGATTATATTAAAAGTCGCCACAGTGGGTATACAACCCACCTCCCTCATCTCCTGAAACACCCGAATCGAAGAATCAACGCCATCCGAAAGACTAACAGCATGAATAACTATATTGTATGCCACAACATCCAATTTCATACCCTTCGTCTTGATCTCCTTATACAGCTTAACAGCATTCCATGGCTTCCCAGTTTTGCACATTATATCCATGTATATAGAATATGAATGCAAGTCTTTACAAACACCATTTTTATCCATCTCCTCCCAAAAATCCCTACACTCACTTCGACACCCCATCTTGAACAACCCACGAAGAATCAAGTTATGAATCTTCGTGTTCCTATCAAAGCCCAACACTTTGTTCTTCCCAAAGCACAACTCTTGAGCTTCAACAACATGTTTGTGGTCACACAGAGCATCAACAAGATTACAAAACGACGTCTCGTCCTTCAAATCAAACTCCCCCAGTTTCTCATACACATCTATGGCGTCCCCAACGAGATGAGCCGAAACATAGCGTTTAAACATGATGCGAAAAGTGGTGTGGTCTGGGAGGGAAAATGGATTGGTTCTCATACGTCGAATCAAAACCCAGGAAAAGTCGAATTGGGAGTACTTACCCAGAATGTCGATCATGCGATTGTAGGTGTAGGTGGTGTGCGCGAACTGGCACTCGGTTTCGACCCAATTGAAGAACTCGAGCGCGCGGTTCCAGTCGTTGCTGTAGCAGCTGAGGGTCTCGCGGATCGTGACGTGATCGAAGGTGGTGGTGGCATTGGATTGGGACTGCGAGGTGGGTGTTGCAGAGGAGCATTGTAGAGAGGAAGATAATCGGAGAAGACCACGAGAGAGTATAGGAAAGAGGTTTAGGCGCCGATAGCTGCTTGAAAGAAGCATTTTTCTTCTGAATCTTCGTCTGGAGTGGAAGATGGTGAATTTGAAATTGTTGTGTTAGTTTGGAGTGAAAATATTAATTATCCCCAAATTTAGGGGTCACAACTAATTAGTACAAATGAGAGATACTAATAACGGTACGACAATTCGTGCTTGTAGATTGTTTGTCTGCTATACAAGCCGACACGATTATGAACACAAAACACGACGTATTTAACACGATAACTAAATGGGCTGTGTTGATACAACACGATTAACAAGACACGAGTAACACGTTTAAGTGAATCTAACGGATTTGACACTGTAGCACAACACGAATAAGTTCACGAAAAGAAACAATTAAAAAAGAGACTAAATTTCAAATAGTAAAATGATATTATGATTTGAATTAGGGATATATTTTAGGTGAAATTACTTTTGAATCCTAAATCATGTCATGTTCTGCATGCCAATTGTCGTGTCGTGCCGTGTGTGTCATGTCATGTCGAGGGTGCCATGAGACTATTAGTTAATCTTGTATGCGTGTTTTATGAGCTCAACACTAATATAACAGAGTTGATATAAACATGTCATGTTCGTGTTGTGTCGCGTATTATGAACCTGTATACAATTTTTGGGTTAGTAAATGTAATGGGCGTTGGCCCAAGTAAGTAGAGTGGGGTCCACGGCCCAACTGTTGTGAGAATTGTAAATTAATCCTCATCATCACAGCTCGTTACAGTAAAGCGAAAATTGACTCAGAGCTCTCAATCTATTCAGCAATGGCGGCTTCACTGCAACTCAGCAATGTCAGGTCTATCAAAGCCCCCATTCAATTCAAATCCACTCCGAAACAAGCCCCCAGATGGTGTAGAGTCAGGTGCGCGGCCGCGGCAGCACCCAGAACCTACTCCATCACTTTGCTTCCCGGCGATGGTATCGGCCCCGAAGTCATATCCGTCGCCAAGAATGTTCTCAAGCTTGCTGGCTCTCTCGAAGGTATATTAAACTTTTTTTTTTTGAATTAATCCATGTTTGTTTCCCTAGAAAATAGCGACCAAATGATGAAAAAGTTGGCGTCTTTATGCTTTTTTGGGATAAATTGAGAGGAAGTTTTTGCTTTTATTACTGCATTCTGATTGAAAGAAAATGGGTTGATTCTATGAGGTCCAATTCCAAGTTTGTATTATAAATAAACGATTTTGAGTTTATCGTTGTTTTTTGTTTGGAGAAATTATCATTTTGATACTGACCGTAATCTGCCGTTGAACTGAGCTTAGCTGGGTAGAATTTTGTTTTTCATTTCAGCCCATTAGTGTCTTTGCTGAGTAAACTGGAAAAGATAAAGAAGGAACAAATATATTTTGGTGTTATTAGGCTTGGTTGTGTAGTACCTAACCTATTTCCTCTGATATTGACTTTCATGGTTTAGTTCATAACATCATCTAAACTGGGGTTTTGCGTGGAGTATGAAAATGTTCAACACATATAGTTATCTGTTCTTTCCCTTCCATTTCCGTGTTTAATTATGGGTTCAAGGAATAGTGATTTATCTAATCTTTATGCATATAACAGGTATTGAGTTTGGGTTCCAAGAGAAGCCTGTTGGTGGAGCGGCCTTGGATTTGACTGGAGTTCCATTGCCAGAGGAGACCCTTTCATCAGCGAAGCAATCTGATGCAGTTCTTCTAGGTGCAATTGGAGGGTAATTAGATTTCAAACCCCTGTGGTCTGTTGACTATGTTTACTTCTTCATATTTGAGAACCTTTGTGCGAGTCGTGGTCATTTACTAATTGCTTTATATCTGATTAGGTATAAATGGGATAAGAACGAAAAACACTTAAAGCCAGAGACTGGATTGCTTCAACTTAGGGAAGGTCTTCAAGTGTTCTCGAATTTGAGGCCAGCTACTGTTTTACCTCAGGTAATTATGTTTTAATGGTTTTGATTCTTCAATTATTATTATTGTTATTGTTATTGTCCTTCCTAACTGATGCATAGTTATGACCAAATTAACTTGGGATAATAGTTTTTCTATATACTCCTCTGGTGTTTTAGAACTTCCCTCTGAATAGTGAATAGCAATATATGTTCTTAAGTTGTGATATGACTTTTAGCAAAAAGAAAGCACATTACATCCACACGAACACGCAAGGCATCCTTAGACACATGCATACAGGAATGGAGTCACACAGATATATTTTAACTTTGCATGGCTAATATTGTGAGGTATTCTTAAAGCTTTTGAAAAAGATATTGAAATAGATTTTAGAACATGTTTTGCAAGACATTTCATTCATTCCTCATACATTATTCCAGTTGGTGGATGCTTCAACCTTGAAGAAAGAGGTTGCTGAGGGTGTTGATCTAATGGTCGTAAGGGAGCTTACTGGAGGTTAGCGTGCATTGATTTGAACTACAATAAAAAAAATTTCTGTTACTCCACTATAATAAGCACATATACTTTCTCTCTCTCTCTCTCTCTCTCTCTCTCACTCTGAATAATGATGTTATCTCATTTTCTTCTGGATATAGGTATTTATTTTGGGAAGCCGAGGGGTTTTGGAACCAATGAAAATGGTGAGGAAATTGGTTTCAATACTGAGGTGTATGCTACTTATGAGGTAGGTTTCTGCTCACAGAATATTACCAGTCACATTAAAAGTGTGGCTGTGGCACTCTATTGTTTTGTACCCTTAGTGCTAGTCAGTCTGATTTGCAAAGCCAATATTAACATATCAGGTAGATTCTTCATTTTATTTGGTTTTCTTGAGTCTTTGATCTAGGTTTATGATATCTTGACATTTGAATAATCAAAATGTCTCTAAACCGAAGTGAGTTTGATAGATTAAAGATGCATTGTTTTTTTAGGTGAAAACTTGGAAATGGAGGATTTAGGGTTTTGTTTTTTCATTTAGACTTGCTGGGAAACTAAGCCATTCTTTCTTCAGTGTATTTTGCATATGCCCTAGGAGTAACATTTTCATACCATCTATATCTCTAGTGCCTGTTTTTATACTTTAGGTCAACTTATCTTTATGTCCTGGTTACAATCTGTGACTTTCTTTGGGTTAGCTTTAAGCAAACCTTTGTGTTTTTGTGTTTTTCCATTTTTTTTTCTCAAAGAGTTCTAGATCTCACTTTCTGAGATGTCTTTCTGTTGCTTAATAAAGACTATTATTGTATGCTAGATTGATCGTATTGCACGAGTAGCATTTGAGACTGCCCGGAAGCGGAATGGAAAACTTTGTTCTGTTGACAAAGCAAATGTCTTGGAGGTACTTCTGTTTATGTCATTTAATAACTTGAAGGTGATCCTTGGTCAATGTGATGTTAAGTTTGGTCCTGCAATAATGCATGTCTTTCGAAAGTCATACTCCCTCTGTCCCAAAATTATTGTCTACTTTCTCTAGAAAGTGGACAATTACTTTGAGACGGAGGGAGTAAGTATTCGCTTATCTCTCGACTATCGTTAGACTTAAGGTAAACAGTATTAATTTGCTCCATTGTTCTGGTTTGTATTTAGTTATCAGTGAATAATTACATGTAGTTCTAACTTGCAAACAGAAGAATGTTGCTTCCAGTTTTTTCTTTTTCTTTTCTGAAAAATGTATTATGTTGTTGTGTTTCAAAGGAACTGTTTGTCCGTAAAATAATGAAAATTGTTATAAAAAAAAATTAGTGACATGTATTTTGTTTTTATCAGTTTATGAATCAGAATGTCCTCCATTTCTTCATCTCCATCTTCTTCTTCTTCTTTTTTGGGATTGTATCTTAACTTTGAACTGGAAGTTTGATGTGGAGTATGTTGTTATGTAAATATATTTTAAAACATTCCCTGGCTAGACGAAGAAGATTGTGTGTCAAGGGCAGGGTATATTTTTTATGTGCTCTGTCGAATATTTGGAGATATTATCTACTTCTGGAATTAACTAATCTTGAAGTCTAATTAGTAAAGCTTCTAGTGCTTCTACTAAATAGATATAAATATAACAATTGACAGCTTATATCTGATGTCTGCCTTTACAAGTAAATTGTCTTGCCCATTCTATAAATAGAGTATACTGTTTTGTCACTGTGAAATTGGCTGGATTTTGGCATGTCTTTATTTGTTTATTTTACTAAATATATCTATTGTACATTCTATGCATTGGTATTCACATTTTTTCTTCTGGATATTCCATCCTCCCTTTATAAACTTCTTATCATATGGAAATGCAATTAGTTATTCAATGGCATGATGCAGTGAAATCCAACGGTGAAAGTATGTTATATAGTTTTTGCTGATTCAAAGTATGGCTTTGGTAGGAACATGTCTTGCACAATATGAATGTTTCTTTCAATATAGATATAAACCATGATAGTTTCTAAGCAACTGTGATTTTAAGCTTTTGACTATCTGACTAGCATGGCTGTTAATTTAGTGACATCAAAGATACATGCTTGGATAAGTATCAAGCAAAAACAGTATGAACACTCATCATTTAAGAAATAAACAGGCATCGATGCTTTGGAGGAAAAGAGTCATGGCTATTGCATCAGAGTACCCTGACGTTGAACTTACTCACATGTATGTTGACAATGCAGCAATGCAGCTTGTTCGCAATCCAAAACAGGTTTGTCTTCAGCATTGTCATACGTTTTTGTACTTTTTTTGTGGAGCTCTAAGAATAAAGATTATTTATCAGGAAATATTGATAAGAAAAAAGGATGGGCCGGAGATAGACAATTGGAACCCCTTCAATTTTAATTCGGATATAATATATATCGTGTGTCCTCGTATTTTGCAGTTCGATACAATTGTTACAAACAACATATTTGGTGATATTCTATCTGATGAGGCTTCTATGATTACTGGAAGTATTGGCATGCTTCCATCTGCTAGTCTTGGTGCATCGGTATGTCAAATCATTTACTTTTCTAAATTATCGATGATTGTTTAAGATGTTAATCGTGTCTTCTGTTTTCTCCTTCACTAAAGTTTCAGTTTCATTTTTATATTTAACAATGAATTTTTCTGTCACAGGGTCCTGGACTTTTTGAACCAATTCATGGTTCTGCGCCTGATATTGCTGGACAGGTTGAATTGACAACATTAAACAGTGTCATCTCCTTAAAGCTTTGAGTTGCTTATATTTATTAACAATACTTCACTTTTTTCTGCTGGAAAATCAACAAAAGTACATAATTACATGTGCATCTTTATAAAGAATAATTGTTTAACATGCAGGATAAGGCAAACCCGTTAGCGACAGTGCTCAGTGCTGCCATGCTTCTAAAGTATGGCTTAGGGGAAGAAAAGGCCGCAAAGAGAATTGAGAATGCAGTACTGGAAACTCTGAATAAGGGTTTCCGAACTGGTGACATATACTCGGCTGGAAATGTAAGTGCTGTCTAATTAAAACCATATTCTACTCTACAATATTAAGTTTTTTCATTTGTTAGGAGCCATTTAATAAATCATTAACCTCATAATATATTGAGGATATAGGTTTAGATTCATGAACTTAGCCCAATTTTTGAAGAGTGTGCCTGTAAATGTCTCCAATTCAGATGACGGAAAAAATGAGAGAAAATGAGCAAGGACACTTAGGCTATGTTTGGTACGCATGACAGGAATGGAATGGAATGCTCATTCCAACATTTTTATTCCCGTATTATGTTTGGTACATGTAGGAATAGCTGGAAAGTCCATTCCCAGAGGAAAGCCCATTCCAGCTTTTTTCCTTGCAAATCATTCTCTATCTCAACCTAAGGAATGAGTATTCTATCTTATCCTAGAATGAAAAATCTAAAACTAAATTATTGATACATCATATATTTTTATCATATCTTATACGTAAATTGAAAATCTATTATGTCATATGTTACACAATATATAATTTCATAACGCTTTTATCATAATATATAATTTTATTAAATTATTTCATTATGTTATTGACTAAAAACAATTAACAATACTTTAAAATAAAATACAAGTTAAAATTTTAATTCATTGAAAAAGTAACAAAACCAAACTTTTTATTCCAAATCTTTCAAAATATAATCACTAATCGAATTTGAAACGAAAATAGAAGAAAATAATCTACTCTCTAACATGAAAGAGGAAGTTGAGCAAGCTCGTGTACAACCTTATTCCAGATCGTCCAATTTAAGAAAAATTGATACCGTCAAATTTATCGACTAGAGCCAAACAATCCAACAAAATCATATTACTTCACCCGCTTTGAAATAATGTCAGTATAGAACTATTAAATATATATATTAGATCAAAATAATGTTAGTTGAAATTCACATTAAATCAAGTTCGAAAATCGATAATAATGCTTAAGAAATAACGTTTTTAACAAACAATGTTGTTACGTCAAAACATTATTCATATTTAAATATTTAAATATTTAAATATTGTTTTATAATTATATCAAAAGTATTTGGGGAGACCGAATAGCAATGTACATTTTCATTTCGATATAAAAATATTCAATTCAAATATTAGTACAACTTTTTTGCCTGAAATGAAAATTTATTCCAGATTTTTACCAAACGCTCTGCATGGAATGAGCATTCAGGGTGGAATACTCATTCAATTCCCTTCCATTACAGTGTACCAAACAGAACCTTAAAGTTAACTTTGTACTTCTCCAGCTTATACATGTTGAGCAAGCCAGAATGTTGAATGCTATTCAGCATGAAGAAACTTCCATTCTCACTAGTTTTTTTTCTATCTCGGGTCTTGTCTATGTATTAGCATGGGATGACTTGGTGACATCTTTTCAGATCCCACAAGTTATCCCAATTGCTTATAGCTGTTTTAGTGCGTTGGATTTGATATATGTTTCTTCCCATTTCAGTTGGCGGGAAAGTTTGTTTCCTGATTAAAGCTTGAATCAGGATAATTACTCGTTTCATTAAGTTTCTGTGTAGATTATTACTGTTTTATTGTTTGATCATATCAATTGCTTTCATCGACTATTAATGGTCTGCACCTCTTTCATTTCAGAAACTCGTGGGATGCAAGGAGATGGGCGAAGAGGTACTGAAATCAGTAGATTCCCAAGTTCCCGTCAACGCATGAATCAATCAGACAACCTGAGATAAGGAACTCAATTTTGTTTCTCGATTGTTTGTGTTCCAAGAGGATTTCCAGATTGAAAAACCATAGATGCCTATAAGCAGGTGTACCCTACAGAGCAGGAGATTTCATCAGAGGTTTTGTTTTGTTAATGGACTAGATTAAACTTATCACAGTTTTTTTAACTATCTTTGAGAGCTATTGTAAGTTTGTAACACACATATATACTGTATTAATGGTGTTACATCACACTATTTATCCACTAAAAACAAGAAGTTAACTTTTCCTCATTTATTTTATCTTCTCAAAAACCACCAAAATGTTGCAACAAACATTTCATAATTCTCATAGAGCAATTAATTATCCTGAAAATTATTCTCCTTGGCCCAAAATAAGTGTATAATTTTATTTTTATTTTGTGAAAATTGTAATAAATTACATAGTGCGGATAGAACCCTAGCTCTCTCTCCAGGAGATTGGCCGCAGCGGCTAGGGTTTTTTAAGTTGTTTGTAGCAACATAGAGGTCGTTATCTCTTAGGAGTGTACTCTAAAGCTTTAAAGGACGGATAGGGTTTTCGTCTATGGTGCCTAGGGTTACAGTAAGCGACAACTATAAGGAGGGAGAGTTGGGTTGCGGGTTGTGTCTAGCACGTAGGAGGCAGACAGATGTAGGTGTCAGCATCATCAACAGAGGTGGCGGTTATGACAAGGTTCAACCTAAGGGTACTGATGGAGGTTGTCGTGGGCGGACCAACTCACGGTCAAGTTGGGGAGGATGGCTACTGGTTCGGCAGGTTCAGAGAGCGTTGTTAAGGTGGATGGTTGCGGGCATCAGTCAAATTGGGGAGGTGATAAATCCACCTTCGTAATGGATAAATCCACCATATTTGTTCACAATTGGACAAAACTACCCTCCTTGTAAGTAATTGCATTTTAAATCTTTTTCACTAATGAATTAAATTTGAAATAATAATATCTTTTTTGTACACTTATTTTTTAATCCTAACTTATGATTTTTATTTTATCACGGTATCAACTAAGACTTTTTTCATGTACACATTTTTGAAGCTTAATTATTTATTTTTTTTGTGTTTCAAATTAATTAAAGTATGAAAT
>JAYMTA010003795.1:0-13622 GCA_036897625.1 Pelargonium cotyledonis | reverse complement strand
CGGGTTACAAAAATCATGTTAGGGTTGCCGGAATATTTAAACATTCAAAGAGATAAATGAATGTTCATATTTAAACAAAATAATGGCAAAATTGGTATTATAAATATAATAGTTAGTCACGTGCTAGACATGTGATGAAAGAGTGATTTTCAGTTAGATTTAACTGACGAAATGATCATTTGCAAGTTTAGGTGATCGTCTGCTTTGAAAAAAAGTTTTAGGTGGTCATCTGTTTTAAAAACAAGTTGTAAGGACTCATCTGTTTTAAAAAAATTTATAGAGACTTATCTGCTTTGAAAAAAAAGTTTTAGAGACTCATCTGTTTTAAGTCAATAGATCATGGTTGTCATTTGCAATTTCCGCTATTTTTTTTTGATACAGAACGAAATCCTTTTTTGCAACGGTCTAAGTAACATTTACAAGACGAATATATACAAACTTGAACAAGAAACTAATAGTGTTCAAGAAATAAACTTTGCTTCTTAACCATAGCCTAGGACTTTTAACAACTTTCCGCACTAAAGTGGTCTCTTACACCATCACTACTAAAAATATATTGGGTAGAAATCGATTATGAGATTTTTTTTCACCTACGCATCTAAATTAACCACGTAATCCTTATTAGTTTGATTTGATTGTATTAGCTACCACAAGAAGATAGGTGTGTGTGTCTGCATCTGCATGTGGATCATCTAGCTCTTTCATAAATACAACATAAAGTAGAGAAGAAGGAGTGATTTAAGGGAGTGAGTCATCTTTTGATATGATTGATTGACTGATTTTAAGTGAATGACTAGCTCAGCTGTGACTCGGCCACATAAACACCCATTTGGGCTGCTTTGGTAACACTACTTCAAAGCTCCATTAGCTGAAACTTGAAACTAGATGTAGAAAAAAAGTTGGCTAGATTTGGTGATTTGAACTTATAGATAATACATTCTTTCAGTTTCAGTTATTTGTGTTCATCAATACTTTGGATGATCTTTGCATAGGTAGTTGACCATAATTAGTTGTATAATTACGGTGACGTGAACGTTTAATCACTTTTTATTCGCGTGATTATCGATAAGCAACTCGGGTTCAAACGTGTCTCTTCCCACGTCCATATATCTTCATAAAAAAAATTACTTTCTATCCTTTGGTTTTAGTGTATACGAATGATATTTTTTGTGGATTGTTATGTAACATGTACTTGTTTTCTAATGAATGAACAGTTCAATTTTTGAATTTTTGATCTCTTGCTTGCACAAGTATGGTAATTGAATACCTAGATCTGGTACGGAGAAAAATACAACTCTAATTTTTATATTTTTATTCTCTGCTCTTATTTGGAAAATAATATTTTCTTATCTTTTTTTTATCAATTGTGCTACATAATATGTGTAGCTCTCCCTTTCAACCCAAATATCCAATCCCACATTGTTAGAACAAACTCAAAGCCGAAGAGCTTAAACCGCTTTCATAACTCTTTCACATGTGTAGCGTCCAATGATATAGAGTTGAGAATGTCCATCAAATTCTAACTTTGGGCCCAAGTAAACCAACCCCACCCAACCATGGGTTGGCCCTGTTATCTCCAACTCTTACAAGAGATTTTTGCAATAACATGAAACATAGACCAAAACAAATCAAGAAACATAATAACTTGGCGACAAAGAAATTAAGGTTTGTGAAGAGGTTAGCGAAGCCCCCACCCAACGGTCAAAAATCATGTTTATATGTAGAGAAACCGATTCCAATCTTTCTCAACAGCCAGCAATTCTTAACTGATAGCTCTCTCTCTCTCTCTCTCTCTCTCTCTCTCTTTGTTGTCTCTTTCTTGCAACGTTATAGTTTCCAAAATTTTCGATTTTTGCTTTCTGTGATCCATCGAATCGATGTCGACCACCACCTGCTACCAGTACTACAATTACAGAGTCCGACCGTCCACAAAACATCCCGCTGATCACTGCTGCTTCAACTGGGTCCCTTCTCCGGATCACGCCGTGCCCATCAAGCTTCTCATTCAGGAGGAGATCTTTGATTGCTGCTGCGGTTCTTCGTCGGTGCTCCGAAATCGGAGCAAAATTCAGAACAAAGGAGCGACGACAATGGAGGTTCCTCTTGGCTCCCTGCTGGACATTACTTCTGAGGACAATTCGACCCATCTCATCGCCCTGACTCGCAGTCTCTCCGACATGGGAGTCCCCGATCAGTACCATGGAGCAATAATCGCTGACACGTGCCATCTGGTCAAGACCCTACTCGTCGATTCCGCAGACTCGGCGACACCAACACCTCCGGTTGTTGTCAAAGTAAAGTCGGTCGCTTTGCAGGTGCTTGAACACGACCGCGATCACATCTGTGAATGCGATGCTGATTCGTTCGTGCCCATCGCTCAATTTTGAAGATATGAGCAAGTATATACATAGTATTGTTGATTTGTGTTGAGCTAAACCCTAATTTAGCTAGAAATTGGATCCCAATTATCTGTTTTGTTCTGCTTATATGTAATTAAGTTTAGAGCAATGTGATGGAAATTATGTATACCAATGAAATCAAATATAAGTATTTTATGCAAAAGATCTTCACTTACAATTCAGTTTCACAGTATCTGATGCATGCAAATTTGGAGTAAAATTGCCATTCTCATACTACAACTGGTTTGGTGGCCATAGCCATATTATTGTTGGTCTGATCTAATCATACACAGGCAGTAGAAGAAAACAGCATTAGATTAAAAATACCTGCATAAGGCTGCAAAAACTTCTGTATACAATGTGCGCAACTTATTCACATTACAAAGCAAAATCTAGCTATACGAGGCTGCAAGAGACATGCCGGAGAAACCTCCACTGCATACAAGATAGTCGCATGTATATATGAATCAGAATGTGATGTCAAAATCTTCAATCAGCTTTTTTTTTCGATCTATGTCTATATCCAGAGAAGCATAGCCAGAGACAACAATAGGGTTGTTAGCCAGTGGAAATTGCCTTCTAGAGTTGACCTAGCTGTAACATATAACAAAAAATCTGGAGTTAGTGTCAGTCAATATAGAACATATGACGAAATAAAAGCATACATGTGAACAGCCTTACCTTGGTTCATGGCCAATACAGGTGCCGGAGAATAAGTCGATTTATTTGAGCCTCCAATCCCAAGGCTTGAGCAATCCATTCCAAGTGCACCTTATGTCCAAATATCAAAACCAAGGTCAGCACACACAGAGACACAGGCTCAGTCCATTCCAAGGCATCTTAGACCTAAGAATTTCATAGATCTAAAAAAATTCATGGCACAAACACAAGCTCCTTATGAATAAATATTTTTGTGCCCTTACACTCTTTGAAGCAAGGGAATGTAGTGACATTGAGAAGATTGTAATAGCCCTCAGCACATTCACAGCTGTATGCGAATTTAGATGTCCGGTTGCAGGAACCACCTCCGCACTCACTCCAATGGCAAGCTATACAGCAACATTGAGATACAAAAACACATTACAAATCCAATCTTATTAGATACAAGGATGAGATTGTAAATGGACAATAGTGGATTACGATCAAAAATTGAATCATTGCTTCGGCTCTTTGCTGGAGCAGGAGAGGGGGCTTTTGAGCAGGAATAGTCCAGGGTGCCTGAGACAAACAGCAAACTATCATGATTCTCTGAAAACCACACAACTGTATAAAAAAATTGAAATGAACAAAGAATAAAACCAACACATCTTGCAGCCTATTACACAAAACTGGTGTAAAGACTTTTAGGCACAATATCAGCATCAAATCCTTATCTTTTACTCTCTTTTGGCACTCCACTGAGTTTAAATTGACACTAGAGCTGAACCCCCAGTAACAGTAAGCTGTGATCTACATGAATTACAATCACCAAGTAGCATTTATCTATTTATGTTGTCAACAAAGTCAATTATGGCCAAACATTCTTTCCCGACTTATTTTATTCAGCTTCCAGTCTACTATTCAATCTGTTTCAGAAGAGGCTATAGAGTTTGGGAAACAGAAGAAGCAACCGCAAAATTACCATAGTGTCCAATTTCTGTTGCTACCGGTAGACTCACACCACTGACATTAAGGAATAACCATCCAAACAAACAGCTACACACAACTTGACAGAAGCACTATAACCACAAAAAGGCCAAAACAACACTGAACACAACCAAAATCACTCATAATCTAAATGGATGCTACAAATTATTTTTTAAAACAAAGAGTAATACTAATGGATGATACTGATAAA
Organism: Pelargonium cotyledonis; assembly: GCA_036897625.1. Taxonomy (NCBI): domain Eukaryota; kingdom Viridiplantae; phylum Streptophyta; class Magnoliopsida; order Geraniales; family Geraniaceae; genus Pelargonium; species Pelargonium cotyledonis. Next base: position 9,386 of record JAYMTA010003795.1, on the reverse strand, counting down.
ACAATCAATCACTTAGCAAACAGTTTGAATTAAGTTCAGAGAAAAATCACTGGTTCAAATTGCAAAAGAAACTTCACAAATATTAAGTACATGGGAGAAGAGACTACTGAGAGAGCTCACAATTGGGAACTATGCAGGGGAGAAACTTGAGATGAATCTCAGAAGCAGTCTGTTTCCAACCAGGATCGCATTCACATTCAAAAAAGAAAGTGCTATTGGTAGACGGCTTGCAAGTTCCCTTTCCACATTCCACCTCCTTGCACACATCGTCTTAGATCACAAAACCAACAACAAGTCAACGGATAAGATTGTCACTTCACAAACTCAAAACCCATAATCAGAACAAGGAAACCGCAAATAAACGAAGACCCAGTTGGTAAAATGCCATAAAATGTCAAACCCATGAAGAAAAACTGCAACTTACAGAAACCCAATAAAGGAAATGAACAGAAGCTGAGCTTGTGGTGAGCTAAGAGGATAATACATACCGAAGATGGGAGAGAGGAGAGGAGATAATATGTCGTTGATGGAAGCTGTAGCCTGCAGAGCAAGAGCAACAAGGATTGTGAGAAATGCAATGGCGGTAGCAGAAGAAGAAGAAGACGAAGCCATTTCAATTTCGAAACGCGAATAGAATTGAGAAAGATGCAGCAACAAATGATGGGTTTAAAAGAGACGTTTTTTGAAAAGAAGTTCGAAAATTGGGGATGTGGTTGGAAGTTGGAGAGTAAATTGATATTGCGGATTGTTCAGTTGAGCCATTAATGCATTTTACACTTGAAGTAATAGCAGTCATCACCCGCTACTCATAACAAAAAAGATGGAAAATTGGAATGGGATTTGAGATGGATCAGCTGCTTTGTTACGGCTCTCTTGATGTCAAAGCTTAGACGAAATGTAAAAAAAAGAGAACACTTTTTAGTTTTTGCCCATTCATGGTTCATTTAGGTTACAGAATTGATGAGCTTTCTTTTCACTTTTGGTCCATTCATTTAAGCTTCTGCACTATTTAAGCTTCATGTTTATTATACTTAGGTTTGCCAACATTGGTGGGTAGTCATTAGAACCACAAAAACTTGTGTCACATGCATGAGTTCCGGTCAAATAGTTTTTATATTGATAAATGTCATACATTCGATAATTGTTGCATGTAGTGTAAAGGTGAAATACATACACATTCTTAACGTAACGTGAAATTACTGATAAGTTGTGTTCTTTCTTATTTAGTTATTTTGAAAGGTTTAAGCTCACGAGGCCAAAAGGTAAATTAGGGTTGTTATTATTTTTGTCTTTGGTTGAGCCCTTTCTTATTTAGTTATTTTGAGAGGCCCAAGCCCATGAGGTCAAAGGGTAAATTAGAACTGTTATTATCTTTGTCTTGAAAAGAGTGTGTGAGAGGACAAAAATTGAGAGAGAAATCAAAAGAGTGAAAGAGGTGTTGCTGGGATTTCAGCACATGTTAGCCCCGGTTTTTCGATCACTCACAGAGATCCGACCGTTGGATTATTCTGATATTTGAACAACTTTATTACCTCATCGACATCTACCTTTTTCACCAGAGGAAATCTCGATCGGAGGTATGCAAGTGTGTCAAACGGGCTCTGGACAGACAACTCTTTTGGGGTGATATTTTCTCTACTCCTAGTTTGTTCTTGTTTCCATATTACTTAATGATTGTTCCAAGTATACGATGATTGTGTATGCCGTTAGTTATATCTAGAGAGAACATTGTATATTCTCATTATTGTTGATAGTGGAGATTTTGGGGTAGACTCCAGTGCCGTGGTTTTTCCCGCTTTGGATTTTTCACGTAAAAATTGCTTGTTTTCCTTGAATTGCTTGCTTTTATATGTATTGGTGATTAGTGACCAGATTTGCATATTAGTTGTTGTTTGGTTGTACTCTATCTGTTTACTTCTTGGGATATTCCGCCGTTTCGTTACCAACAAAAGTAATTGTTGTGATTGTTAACTATCAAGTCTTGAATTCTTATAGTGTTGGGAAAATTACGTGGCAACTTATTATGCGATTTTAGTTAATATGAAGCGTGATGTGTCAAGTTTGATTGATGTAGCTTTGGACTAAACATTTTCAAATTTTATTGATGTAGCTTCGGACTAAACACTCATCAACATTTACTGCATTGACATCTTGGACCATCATTCATATTTCATACCTCATATTTCTTTTTGTTGTTAATTGCCATCAATCCTTACTTTCACATCTTAATATCTTTGATCTGATGGGTTACAGAGTAAAAATCTAAAACTAAAAGCAATAGTTTCTCATTTGATTAAAAAAGAGTGATACACAGAAACTTCCAACCCATAGATGTACTAAAATGTTCAAAGCTCAAACACATTCCATGAAGATAGGAAAATGGTTCATACCGTCCCATGGTTCACACTTCATATCAAAGTTGGATCATCCCTCGCTGCCTGGGCTAAAGAAGTCGCACCCGACTTGACTTGGATGTTACTCCACCCTCTAGTCTTCAAAATCGAAATTACTTGACTCACATCCGTCTCGAATTGGATTTTTTTTTTTGATAAGCAAGGGACTAAATGTGTATATATACAAGAAACCAATAGTGTTAAAAAAAGAAACTATTTCTCTTAATCATAGCCTAAAACTTTTGGCACCGTACCGCACCAAAGTGATCTCTTACACCAATACCACCACCACAAATGATGTTTTGAGTGGGGATTGATTCTGAGACCTCCTCCCACTCACACAGCTCTCGACTTGGATGTTATTCCACCCTCGATCTGCAATCCAACTAAGTGTCTCTTTGATGATCACGACCTCGACCGCATTTGGCTCCATCACCTCGCCCTGCATAGCTTTTGTAGTATATCTCCTACTTATTTTCTAGCCTCTTTTAGGAAGGTAAGAAAAAACTAAACAATGGTTTCATGATAATCTTATATTATAAAAATGTAAATCTTTTAAATATTTCTGACAATATTCTTTGTTTAACTTAATTAGTTACAATCATGTAGCAGCTTGGGGATGTAGCTCAAATGGTAGAGCGCCCGCTTTGCATGCGGGAGGTACAGGGTTCGATCCCCTGCATCTCCACATTCTAAGGGTTTTTCCTCATTCCTCTGCCATTTTTGAAATAAAAAACTGTATAACCAATCTAAAGAATGCATTTCTTTTTGATAGACAAGCAATACTTTTAGTTAACCCCTTGTGGGCATAAAAAGTACAAAATCGGGTTTGTGTACCATGTAATGTTGGAGTTGGAGGTGTGATTATGATGATGAACAAGGTATAAGAGGTTCACATGTGTCAAACCCATTTGGGCTTAATACAAAACTATAGCTTTTGCAGAAAATGAGAAAGATAAGTAAATGTACCAAAATAAAAAAACCATCTCCTAATCAATCAACCAATGGCCGGTTATGCATGCATAATATAATATTTTTGCCCCATGTGGCCTGCACTCAAGTTAAACAAAAATTAAATGTCTTATTCTCTCTCCATTGTGTTTAGTTCTCAACTAGGAATATAAGTATTTATTTGATCATGTATATATTATTGAGGAAAGTACTCAAACATAAACTAATTCTGAAATAATGATAGCAACATATTATTGGGTAAATAACAGAATGTCTTTGAAGGGATATGCATGAACTGGTTGAGGTTTTCCACATGATTTCAGTCAGTAGGAGGAAGAAGCACAGGTACCTCTGCTCCCCAATCACAATTCATTTTTATATTTCATATTCAGACATAAATCATATTGCTAAAACCATTGCACCCATTTATGTCCTTTTCTTCATATCATTCACTATCTATATTTGTCATTACCACACACTAGTTGCTAAAAATAATTGGGGGTTAACTCTCAGAGAATATACAAAGGGAAGAGATTTAATCTAAAATGTTCATTACAGTATATATGGATTTCAAAACCAAATGGAGCAGACAGTTTTTACCTACTACTTTGCAATAAACATCAACTGATTGGTGATTAGGAGAAGGAACTAACCTCAATGATCAGATGGATGCTTCCTTGGATCTAGCACTTGGTCAAAAGCATGTGATTGCCAACTAATTCATCCATTTATCAAAACTATATCAGTACAATAATGACAAATTCATTCAATATCCACCTCTTGTTTAAAGAGGCCAAATCCATTTATGGTGTATAAAAATGAATATACTGTTTCATCATGTATCCAACATTTATTTCTTCTTTTTTTTAGGTGATGCATGCATTTGTTAGCATTTCACGCCAGTGTTTCCATTCTGATAATATCAAATGTAACTTTGACATTACTAATATCACAGTGGTACCAAATACTCATTAAGGTAAAGCTATTCTTTTTCCAGTCTCTTGATGAAGAACCTAACAAACAACTGTTCCATAATGGTCCTCTTCTCAGTAGCCAATCCTATACTTACATGGTTCCTTAATCATTAATAGAACTATAATATGTGATGTTCTTTTCGTTATATACTTCTACTTTGGGGGCTCATTTTAATTGAAAGTGATCAATCACATAAAGAATTTTACTAATTGAACTGCTATCCTAGCAAAGGAAAGGAGTGAAGAACCAGTCACATAAAAGGTAAAGCTTCAAAACTTCATCTTGGATCTAGAAATGAAAAACCCACCTATCAACTGTTCTATAGTAGTGGTCCTATACATCGTAAGCCAAGCAGGCTATTAATTAACATTAACTAGCCTGTATCTCCAACAACTGTTCTCTATCAATCACTCCATCGTATGATCTCATAGGACCACTACCACTTCTTTGGCCTCATTCTCTTTTGGATAAAAAGGAAAAGACACATGACTTCACAGGGTCTCAGAATCACATACTAGAAAAAAGAGGAAGAAAAGAAGACTATATTCAGGCATCAACAGCTGAAATCTCACACTTGCCCTATTGTAAGTATGTGTGTGGTCCCCACAGCCCCTACAAGGTCTCTCCTACCATTAACCATCTTGATTCTGACAAGAGTATTTTACAAGGATTCTGGAATTCTGCATGTTACCCTCCACCCATTTTCACATGGTTTACTACATGTAATTATCAAAACACCCTTGGTCATCACATGACAATGAGAATCACCTGCAAGGGCAGAATGGGTATGTATTGTGGTACCTGATAGAGAGAGAGAGAGAGAGATCCAGTTCAACCAAAGCTGTCATTTAAGTAAGGGGGCTTATACAGGGAGCTTTCCTCTCTGCTTCTTCAATCCTCTTCTTGTAGGCCTTGGAAAATTTATTAGAAACACATACAGAAATTAATAATTCTCTCAATTAGATAGATGTGAGTGTGACAAGAAAGAATAAAGATCATACAGTAAGATCAGGCTGTCAAAGGAAAAAAGAGTAATATTGATTTTTGTTTTTAGTGATGAAAGCTACATATGATAAACTGGGAGAGATGAGAGATTCATGCTCATACATATGATTGGTTGCTTTCTCTCCTTTCCATGTTATATGATCATACATTGGAAGCTTAAGGGGATTTGAAAGAGATGGGGAAGACAGGCAAATGGTTCAGAATCTTCTTGACAGGGAAGAAACACAAGGAAAAATGTGAAGGTAATCACCATTCTTCACCCACTTCTCCTGAGAACCCCACAACTCCAGTCTCATTCCCAGCCACAAGTACTCCCAAAGATAAAAAGAGATGGAGTTTCCGGCGATCATCCGCCACAGCTCCAGCTGCAAAGGACTCTCATTCCACAGAACAAACTGTCGGCGCCGCCACAGCAGCAGCAGTAGTGCAGCCTCAACTGGACTCTGAGAATGAGGAGAAGAAACATGCCATGGCAATGGCTGCAGCTACAGCTGCAGCTGCGGATGGCGCCCTGGCGGCCGCGGCCACTGGAGGTGCGGCTACGCCGCCATTTGCGGATGCTCCCTTGGCTGCTGCGCAAGCTGCAGCTGCTGTGATCCGGCTCACTGCATCTGCCAATGAGAGAGCCAGCGCCATTGAGGAGGCTGCAGCTGCCACCAAGATCCAATCTGCATTCCGCTCTTATTTGGTAATGAACAATTTCTTGAATATTGTACAAGTTCTTGAATGTTGTACAAGTTCTTGAATGTTAAAACTCCAACTACTGTTGATGTTGTTACAGGCAAGAAAAGCACTGTGTGCATTAAGAGGATTGGTGAAGCTGCAGGCACTAGTGAGAGGTCACCTGGTGAGAAAACAAGCCACCGCGACTCTGCGCTGCATGCAGGCATTGATAACAGCTCAGGCCAGAGCTCGTGCTCTGAGGATTCAGACTGTTGAAGAAGCAAAACCTGAAAATCAAAGGCCATCATCAGTGCACAGAAAATCCACACAGGATCGGCTGAGGCATGCATATAATGTGAGTTTTATTGACACCAATCCAAAATGTTTTTTTTTTTTTTTTTTTTTATCAATTCCAATGACAAAAGTTGATCAAGAACCAAATTGTCCCATATTGCTAAACCAATGATCTGCAATCTATAGGAAATGGACAGAGGCTTGGAAGAGAACATTAAGATCGTAGAGATGGATTTTGGTGAATCAAAGGGAGTTGCAAAGAACAGAAATAGCTACTCAAACCGTCCACCAACTGCGCGATCTGAGCATAGATACTCGACACATAACGCTGAACACCAAGGACATTCAAAACAAGACGATTACCTGCAGGTCTCTCCATCTCCATCAGCTCTTACAGACATGAGCCCCAGAACCTACAGTGGTCATTTCGAGGACTACTGTTTCAACACAGCCCAAAGCAGTCCACAATGCTACTCTGTTGCATCCAAATTTGATTCAGCAGGGCTACCCTTTGCTTTTCCTCCTCCAGAATACGCCGAATCACTGTCCTATGATTACTCACTGTTCCCCAATTATATGGCGAATACGCAGTCATCGAGGGCCAAAGCTCGCTCACAGAGTGCACCGAAGCAGCGGCCTGCAGATTCTTTTGACAGGCAACCAAGCAGGCGGAGGTCATCAATGGAAGGAAGGAATGTCCCGAGGGCCGTTCGGATGCAACGTTCTTCCTCACATGTGGGAGCTACTGCTCAAAATTACCAATATCCTTGGTCAATCAAGCTAGACAGATCAACAGTTTCCCTTGTGGACAGTGAATGTGGATCCACCAGTACAGTGCTCACAAATAACTACTGCAGATCTGTGGTTACATGTGATGTGAGTATTCATAAACATGAATTCACTGTGATTTTGAGTTAGCTTCTGTCAATATTACATGTCTGATCAATTTTTCATTGTGTGTTTTGTGTGCAGTCACAAGGAAATAGATACTAACTGGAAAATGTGTGTGGCTTAAGTGTGGAGGGAACATAAATGGGCAATGCAATCAGGAAACAGGCCAAGAAATGATATTGAAGTGTGTAACGCAGAAGCTGCTAAAGTTTTGCGGCATATTTGCTACTAAAATTCATCTCACGTAGAGTTTGTTATTAAATTATATATGTTTTTGTGGATTGTTTGGCTGAAGCTGTTTCTAAGCAAAAAAAAACATAGAAAAAGGCAAAGAGCATTTGTAGTAGGAAATGAATTTTACTGGAGCAAATGTAAAATTTATTTATTGATTCCTATGTCTATAAAAGTTTATCAAGTGTGGTTTCTAACTCCTAGAGTCTAATTTTTGTTTTGTTTTTTCACTTGCTGGCCATAGAGATCTACTACTCTTCCATTCAAAGTTTTAAGGAGCAAACCTCTTCTTGATTTAGGCACAATCACTACACCAGGATGCCTAGTAATTTCAGATTAATCCTGCAAGATTTTGGCATCCTAAATGGAGCCAATTTTCCTATTCTCATGTTTCTTGAATATGGGATACAAAAGAAGAAAAAAAATGAAACTTGAACAAAACAAGCTGGTTTTATGATCTTAACTTTCTCTAACCATCAGTTCCTGTATACAAGCAGTTCCTCTGCGTTGTGTAAATCTACCAACATGATAGATTTGCTTCGGAACCAAGTTCCAAGTTACCTATATATGATCTCAGTCCAAGTTACTGAAATCTAACAACTTGATAAACAAAGAACCAACAAAAACATTAAGGTTGCATTTGGGAACATGAATTTGATTTGAAATTTCTCATTTGAAATTTTGTATTTCAAATACAAATTTAATGTTTGGAAAACCATAGAGTTTCAAATGACAATGTATGAGCAATCATTTGAAATCTCATGTTATAGGCATGTTTTGAATGTATTTGGATTTCACTCAAATTCAAATTCAAAATTTTGGAGTTCCCAAAGAGCTCATTTGACTCAAATCCAGCATTTCAAATCAAATAAGAGTTTCTAAACACACCATAAATGTCTAGTAGATGTAATTTCTTTTGATTGTCTGTCTTGATGAGATTTCAATGCAGCTATCTAGAAGAGTATCCCTCATAAAATTTATCCTAACAAAATATAAAATGAGCAAAGAGTTCTAATAATAATAAGATATGAACATATTCAAACCCATTTTATCTATAAATTAACAAATAAGCACATAAGAAACATATACTCTCCATACTCATAGCCAAGTGCTAGAGATACTGGAATTGTGTATGAGAATTTGGGCCAACTATTGGGGCTTCTCTGCCATTACATAATTAGTTGCTGAAAGGAGGGTTTTAACAAAGTTATCAATGTCCATCATCACCATATTCGCAGGCAGTGACCACACTACACAAAACTAGAGACTAGTTGGGACACACAAAGTGTTGGTTGAAATGTGTAGCCCACAATCACATTTTAATTCAGAAACAAATTACAAAGAAACGGAGTTGAAATTCAAGAACCCAGGCATAGGAGAGAAAATTACCGAGTTGAAACTTGAAAATGAGAACTTTTTGAGTCTTGAAATCAGCCACTGCTAGTGCTAGCAATGCTTCTTGGTCTGTCTGGTGTGCGGGATTTGGCTGGGTGAGATCCGATGACGCTATATATAGCTATCTATCACCGCCGAAATTACAGAATTGCCCCTTCATCATGAAGGAATATTTCTGAAGCCCATTTTTCTCATCAAAATTGATGTTAACTTTTCTAGTCAAGACACTCTTTGTTCTATCGTGGCAGCGTGTGCGTGACATCATTGAAACTGCACGGGACACTGGGCGTGACCTCATTGTGGATGTCTGAAGAGAGGGGGCCGGGGCTCTCCAAACTTGAACTCTTAAGATAGGCTTGAAAAAGGAATATCGATATTAGGTTCCCAAATTTTTTCTCTAAATATGGGGCTTTTTGGTTTGACTTCCAAAAGTTGAAGTTTCCTAGGATTAGGGTTTTAAGAATGACCCTTTTAGTTTGGCTTCCAAGGTTTCAAATCTCAACTTGGTGGTGGTTTCATTTGGTTAGACGACTTCAGGTTCGAGTACACTTGTTTTCATACCATCTCACTCTCGTCAGAGCTTTCTTG
>JAYMTA010003794.1:0-13624 GCA_036897625.1 Pelargonium cotyledonis | reverse complement strand
TGCGAGTGTCTGCGGGTGATGTTTCGCCCCCGCCTTTTTGGCTAGCTCCGGTCACAAGGTCGTCGTCCTCGAGAAAGGAAACTATTTCACCACTTCAGATTACTCTGGCCTGGAAGGTCCCTCCAGGGCTCATATGTACGAGTCAGGAGGCAACTTGGCAACCGTCCGTGGAAATGTGGCCATTCTCGCCGGATCAACCGTGGGCGGTGGCTCAGCTGTTAACTGGTCCGCCTCAATCAAAACACCAAACAATGTGATCCAAGAATGGACCAAGAACCACAACATTGCTCTCTTTGGTAGCCATCACTATCTCTCTGCCATGGATACAGTGTTTAAAAGGCTCGGTGTCACAGAGAAATGCGCGGAGGAGGGGTTTCAGAACCAGGTTCTTCGCAGAGGCTGCGAAAACCTCCGACTAGATGTCGATTTCGTGCCGAGAAACTCATCGGAGAATCATTACTGCGGATCATGCAACTATGGGTGCAGAAAAGGAGAGAAACGAGGGACTGACACCACCTGGCTCGTTGATGCTGTGAATCACGGTGCGGTGATCTTAACCGGATGCAAAGCTGAGAGATTTGTACTGGAAAAGAACAAGAAGAGCACAAGATCAAGAAACAAGAAATGCTTGGGAGTGATAGCTAAATCTTCCAACACCGCGATCAAGAAACTGCGAATCGAAGCGAAAGTGACAATCTCAGCTTGCGGGGCACTCCTAACACCCCCTCTAATGATCTCCAGCGGATTGAAAAACCCGAACATAGGGAGAAACCTTCGTCTCCATCCGGTTCTGATGACTTGGGGATACTTCCCGGAGGCGAATTCAGAATTGAAGGGCAAAGTGTACGAGGGGGGAATCATCACATCCGTCCACAAGGTGTTATCTTCAGATCACTCGGAGATAAAAGCAGTGATAGAAACACCCGCGCTAGGGCCGGGATCATTCTCAGCATTATGTCCATGGGAGTCCGGGCTCGATTTCAAGAAACGGATACTGAAGTACTCAAGAACCGCTCATTTGATCACAATCATAAAAGACGAGGGAAGCGGAGAGGTGAGAGCAGAGGGGAGGGTAAGCTACAAGTTGAGCGCGTCGGACAAGGAGAATCTAAAGGCGGGTTTGCATCTGTCGTTGAGGATTCTGGTAGCTGCAGGGGCTGAAGAGGTCGGGACTCACCGGAGCGACGGGCAGAGGATCAAATGCAAAGGGATAGGGGAAAAGGAATTGGAGATGTTCTTGGAAACAGTAGGTAAAGTGAATGGACCAATGACCATGGCCAAGGAATGGGAAATTCTTACCTCAGCACATCAAATGGGGAGTTGCAGAATGGGAGCTAGTGAAGAAGAAGGTGGTGTTGATGAAAATGGAGAGAGCTGGGAAGCTCAAGGACTGTATGTTTGTGATGGGAGTGTGTTGCCAAGTGCTGTTGGTGTCAATCCCATGATCACCATCCAGTCTACAGCTTATTGCATATCAAAGAAAATAGCAGAGTCTTTGAGAGAACAGGCTTGTCCTCATGAGACTGATCAGTAGCTTTCAAAAATGTTCAGCATTGGCAGATATGGATAAATAAGATGAAATTGGAAGCATGATAGTATTGTGTGAGTGAAGGGTTGTTAGTAACTAGTAGGGTAATGGAAAAATTTGAAGTATTGTGTGAGTGAATGGGTATAAAAACATTACATATTTGAAATTTTTTTCCGGACTCTATAAATATATTCATTCCTCTAAGTCTGACACACAACGCAACGACTTAACCGAATCATAAGTCGCCGAATTCGTAGGCCTACAATCAAATACGAATCTATATTAGCAACCTGCTAGCTCAGCAAGATTCAAAATATCACACAAAATCAAACCGAAGACACTAGTTTTATCCTCCCTCAGTTCCCACGGAAAGACAAAACTAAACGTTCAATAAAGGAAGACGGACTGCAACCTCCATTAAGGGAGTAAAAACAAGCAATAAAACTAGTGCAGCTACTAAAATATGATGTGAAACATAAAAACATGAAAATAATCAATTTATCTGTGGTAAACATTGATATTTTCACAAACTAATCAATGATAAAGGCGAAAATGATAATATAACGTCTGGAAGCGGATCGAATTAGATGAGCCGGTAATGGTAATGATGATGAAACCAACAAAAGTACAAGACTATTCAAGCTGAATATTTAAAATCTATTTTTATTCAATAGAATAAAGGAAGTAAAAACGATTAGTACTCATTAAAAAAAATTGAATATTTCCATTCATCTAAAATTGCATGATATTTAATATTTATTAATTAGTAATACTTTTTTCTTGCCAACTGATAAATATAATAAATTCATCTCAAAATAAAAGCTTCTTATTTATTTGAATCCACCAAAGGGATGGCACAAACATTACGCTTTCTTGATATATACTTGTTCCTGATATATTAATTGGGTTAGCCAAAGAATTAAATCACACTTGTCCACTAAGTCAGATCTCATAAGTAATTTGTTGAATATATCATTCCATAATTTTAAGTTGAGATTTGGTATTGTGTTTAAAGAGACAAAAATCTCCACATCTTGTATTAATCGGTAAAATAACAAATGGTTCTGTCTATCTTTATATAAATCTTGCCGGCACATTATATAAGCCAAAACACAACTTTTCACTTCTATATATGTACTTCCCATATATCATTGTGGAAAACCAAATCTAAATCCCAAACAGTTTGATCAAATTCACCTTTCACAAAACAATACATAATATTGCTGAATTCAATCAGATGGGAAGAAAGTGTCATACTCTGTTGGAAGGTGGCAGCAGAAAGAGCAAATACAGTCATGGCTTCGCTGGGGCTGAGATGGACACACTCGGCGGTCTCTGCAAGACCATATTGCCTCCTTTGACATCTCCGGAGGATCTTCGAGAACAAGAACACGACTCCAAGGCAGTGAAATGGTTCTTAGAAACAGCTTCTGGCTCTCAACATCCAGTACCTGATGAGGTAAGAACAATGATCTCGTCATATATATTGTCCAAACTTCATGCAACCATGCCTAGCTAGCTAGATACAATACTAACACATGCACAGCATATTATTCTGAAGTTCATGCTTCACTATATATAGTAAGTGTAGTATATGACTTACATAATAAATGGTATTGGAACAGATTGCAGAGCTTTTGGCAAAGAAGGCCTTGTTGCAGGCTTACATACTGGTGAGAGTGGTGTTGCTGATGCTGTCCACGAGGTTGGGGACGCTGTTGCTGTGTGGGTCTCTTTGTTTGACTCGGAAATGGCCTTTTGTCAATACCTTCTCAGCTATCCCCTTGCCCAACAGAGAGATGATTCTGCAAAAGTGGTTTAAACGTCAGTTCTTCACACCCATTAGGCTTGTTTTTTCTAACATCAGAGCCTTGTGCCTCCACTTCTTCTTCACTCAGGTAATAGTGGCTACTCACTTTCTTGGTCTCACAAAGCTTGCAATTCAAAATTTTCAGTTTAAGGAAACTAGGACAAGTTATTTAAGAGTGCATAGAAATTAATAGCTGAAACATCAGTACCAAATCCAGCAATTCAAAATTTTCAATTTTTAGCACACATGAACCTACAGTTGCAACATCAGGACCAAATCTAACCCTTCAAAATTTTCATATATTTGGCGCATATGCATCCTTTTAGCTGAAATATCATTATCAAATCCAAATAAAAATGTGCAAGTTTTGAGAGAACCTGCTAAGGGAGGAAAATGAAAATTCTGAACACATGAGAATCATGAAATAGACCTTACAAGTAATTGACATAGCTAAAATTTATACAAAATTATGCATAAACTCAGCTATAGCATATTCATTTCTTCAGGTTACAGAAAATGGTGAAAACCCAGCATGGGAAGCCATTGGATATCATGTAGACGCTAACGCTAAGGAGGAGGACCAACCCAAGGTCCAAAAGGAGCGACCTCTCGAGAAAGGAATTATAGAGACCAAGAAAGAAACAAACACTTCTCTCCTCCAATCTTTGATGGAGAAAGGGATTGAAGTTACGGCAGATCCTAAGGATGAAGACCTCTACAAGATCAAATGTGATGTTGTAGTTGTGGGCAGTGGATGTGGTGGAGGTGTTGCAGCAGCAGTTTTGGCAAGTTCTGGTCAGAAAGTCGTTGTTATCGAGAAAGGGAGCTATTTTACTAGTACAGATTACTCGGGTTTGGAAGGCCTCTCTATGTATCATATGTATGAATCAGGAGGGGCAATGGCAACTCTTGATGGGAATATGGGAATTCTTGCAGGATCAACAGTGGGTGGAGGTTCGGCTGTTAACTGGTCCGCATCCATCAAAACACCCAAAAATGTAATCCAAGAATGGGCCGAGGACCACAAGATCGCTCTCTTTCGCAGTCCCCAATACCATTTTGCAATGGATACAGTGTGCAAGAGACTCGGTGTCACGGATAAATGTGTGGATGAGGGTTTCCAAAATCAGATACTTCGTAAAGGCTGTAAAAATCTTGGTGTAGAGGTTGATTTCGTGCCGCGGAATTCATCAGAGAATCATTACTGTGGATCATGTAACTATGGCTGTAGAAAAGGAGAAAAACGAGGGACTGACACTTCCTGGCTGGTTGATGCTGTGAATCACGGTACAGTGATACTAACAGAATGCAAAGCCGAAAAGTTCATACTGGAAAAGAACAAGAATTCCCAAGGATACAAGAAAATGAAATGCTTGGGAGTTATGGCAAAATCTTCCAACAATGTCATTAAGAAGCTGCAAATCGAAGCAAAAGTAACAATCTCAGCATGTGGGTCTCTTCTAACACCCCCTTTAAAGATTTCTAGCGGATTGAAGAATCGGAACATAGGCCGAAACCTTCATCTCCATCCTGACGACCTGGGGATATTTCCCTGAGTCAAATTCGGAGTTCAAGGGAAATATCTATGAAGGGGGAATAATTACTTCAATCCACAAGATGTATTCATCTGACTCCAAGCTAAAAGCCATAATTGAAACTCCTGCATTAGGCCCTGGATCATTCTCTACGTTATGCCCCTGGGAATCTGGACTTGATATCAAGAAAAGGATGCTTAGGTATGCTAGAACTGCCCATCTGATTACAATTGTTCGGGATGAGGGATCTGGAGAAGTTAAAGCACAGGGGCAGATAAACTACAAGTTAAGCCCATTGGACAAGGAAAATATCAAGGCTGGTTTGCAGCAATCATTAAGAATCTTGGTAGCTGCTGGAGCGGTTGAGGTAGGAACTCGCCGGAGTGACGGACAGAGAATCAAATGTGAAGGGATTACAGAAAAAGACTTGGAGGAGTTCTTGGATTCAGTTTCTGCAGAGGATGGGCCAATGTCAGCAGTTGAGAACTGGGCAGTGTATTCTTCTGCTCATCAGATGGGGAGCTGTAGGATGGGAATTAATGAAAAAGAAGGGGCAGTTGATGAGAATGGAGAGAGCTGGGAAGCACAAGGCCTGTATGTTTGTGATGCTAGCGTCCTTCCTAGTGCTGTTGGTGTCAATCCCATGATCACTATCCAGTCAACAGCTTATTGTATATCAAAGGGCATTGCAGAGTCTTTGAGAAAATAATACAATTCTCTTTTCTAACGCATACCAGGTGCACAGATACAAAGATATATTGACAAAATAAGTTTGTAATACATTGTTCAGGTAATGAATAAGCACCTGTAATATACAGTACCTTTAGCAGGATTGTTTTCTGAAACTTCGGAGTGGTTACTATAATACGATATAGACTGCAAAATGTGGAGTTTTATATGTTCTTCATTGAAGCTCATATTTTGTACACAATTTATTGCCTCTCGAAATTTATGCACTCCTGCAAACACCAAAACCCAATGATCAAAAGGATCAATGAAACCAAAAGGTATAAAGGGGGTTGAAAAGAAATGTAATACAAGACAACACTAGAGTCATATGATAATCTTCCAAGGTTATTAGTTTAATCTCCAATTCTCAAAAAGGTTTTGACATTTGTTCCCAAACTTCAAATACGGAATGTTACTAAGAAGTTGAAACCTAGAAGCAAAAGATTTATTAACACAAATACATCAACCTGAAAATGCTTTGGAAAAACCAAAAGTGTAAACAGTGGACAAACAAATATCCAGAGATTCATAAAGAGAGCAGGGAGACTCAGCAGCAAGCAATGTCTTGAATGGCGCATTTGAGGCGCTAGGGCGCGCACTGTGAGGCGTGGGCTTCAATGAAATGAAACGCACTTTTAAAAAATATTTATTTATTTATTCTTTTTTTGTTTATAACATAAATCATAGGTATAAATATGTAATTCAGTACAAGTGTATATCATATAATAATGAAATCAGATATCAAGAATTTATATGTTATTTATAAAACAACCTATCATATCACATCAAACAGGTTTTATATTTTTATATACTAATAATTAGTTGAGTTAAAGAACAGAAGAAAATACATGATTTTACTTGTTTTATGCTGGTACTTTTTTAACGGTTTGCTACTGAAGCTTGTTCTCTGAATCCTCTGATTTTGCTGATTTGCTGATTGCTGATTGCTTGATTCTTACCCTTTGGAACATTGATCCTACATTTGTTCAGCAACTGAAACCCCTGTAGCTAAAGAAACAAATGGATATTGTAAACTACATTTCAGTAATGGTATAGTTATAATAAGTGTCTCATGATCAAAACTTGAAGATATCCTAAAATACTTGGCATCATGAGCCTATACAGAATATATTAATCAAATGTGGTTGTGGAATTTCAGTTCAGAGCAGCTGAACAAAAACATACTAAGCGAAGACCGGAACTTAATTAGTTTTTATTAGATTTAACCTCCTCACTCTTCATGAAGCCATGAGAGCTAAAGCTAAATTTCTTGACCAACTCTTTGGTGGATATCTAACTGTGCAAGTAAAATGGTTCCATTAGATTATAAAGGAAATAAAACACGAAAAAATAAGAATATCAGCATGTTTGTATCAGAATACAGATGACAAAACTGCAATAAACTAGACAGTCGGGAAAAACCATACAGCAAAAAACAAGTAATCTTTAAGTGGAAGCATTTGAAGATTATTCTAAATCTTAACTATTTCCATGAAGAGAAAACTGCCCTGATCAGGACAAACCAACTTCTAATAAGCCAAAAAACTTATAAACAAAATAGATATAGTATATATTTGAGTATCTGACCTGGTAGTTGTGGTCTTGTGGATGTTAGGATGTTGGCATTGGGAGGTGATGACTATGTACCCTCTTGAGCATCGTGGGTGCCATGTTTTTATGTGATGCTTGAGAATTGTTCAAGATTGAAGAAGATCAATAACTTCGAAAAACTCTCCATCATTTCGTATGAGCTTCATCTATATGTATTAAAGAAGCATAGGTACATCTTTCTGGAATTACTCCTTGACTATCCATACTATTCAAGAACTGACATGCCTTATAACAGTTCTTTTCAATCCCATAAGCTTTAATCATCACATTGCATACAAGGACACTCAACTTCTTCCCTTCTTGACAACATTTAAACACCTTTTCAGCTTCAATAATATGCCCATGCTCCCAAAGGCGTCAATGTTAGCAGAGTAGCACTCAGAACTCATATCACCTGCAAGATGAAACCTCCTGAACCATAACCATGACTTCTCAAGCATTCCAGCTTTTATAAACATTCTAGTGAGAGCTGCTTGGGTGAACTCATCTATCCCAACACCTCTTTTATCCATCTCTGCTACCAGGTTCTCAGCCCTGCTAATCATATGCCTCTCTGCGTATCCAAACAAGAGAGTGCGGTAACTCAAAGTGTCTGGCTCTTGACCGGTTTCCTACATCTTTTTATAGTAGCTTACAGCCATGCTTATATTATCATATTTTACATGAAGCTTCATGAGAATATTATATGTTGTGGTATCAGGCGGACAGCAATACTTCTCCATTATTTGCATCAGCAAAGTCACTTCATCGAACCGGTCATGGTCCCCGAAAATGTGAATCATTGTATTAAAAGTCACTGTGGTTGGCATGACCCCTTCTCTAAGCATCTGTGATTCTGTGAAAAAGCTTCGGATGCTTCTTGAAACTTCTCAGCCTTTCCATAAACGTCAATCAATGTATTATATGTCGTAGTGTTGGGTGGGCAACGGAGTGCCTGCATCTTCTGCATAAGCAAAGCCACTTCATCTAGACGCCCATGGTCACCAAATATGCCAATCAATGTAGTAAGAGTCATTGTGGTTGGCATAACCCCTTCATTGACCATCTGTGCAAAAGTATTGAAAGCTTCTTTCAGTTGCCCAGCTTTGCCATACATGTCAATAAATGTATTATACGTACGCGGCTTCAAACAAACATTTCTTGTTACTGCATCCGCCTTACGCCTCAAATATTCTCTAGATGACCACTTACTGAAGAACTCCTTCGCTTTATCAAACTGACCTGCCTTTTTGTACAGTTGCACCACCATGGCCATTATTACCTCATTGGGCTCCATCCCCTGTTTGATCATCCTATCATATCAAAGCATTGCCTCATCCATGTGTCCACCTTTGCTATAAACATCAATCAATGTAGCCATCATCTCATCCCACAAATTCACAACATGACTCCACTTCCTTTCTCTCCCAAGAACCCTAAGCATAATAGTATAATGAACAACATTCAAATCGTACCTCCCTTTCCTCTTAAACCACTCAAAAATCTCCGCGGCTCTCATCCAACCTCTCTGCTCTTTCAAGATTATACTTTTCTCCATGTCATTAAGAGTCTCTGCCCACGGCCTTAACGCCTCATCTAAATCGTTGATGGTATCCAATGCTTCCAAAATCCCTGTAATGCACCCGCCGTAGGCCACGCATTTCGTCGAACACCTGGCGTGCACCTCCCGAAACAACCCATCTCTAGATAAACCATTCAAATTATCCCCAGAATCCTGCTTAATTACACTTCTGGCATCATCTTCGGCGCCCTTTCTCGGCTGTGTGCGTGGGTTCTCCTCCAAGCCATGGTCAAGAACAGAACTGCTCCTGTCGCGACTATGCTGGTGAACACTACCAAATTTCTTGACTCCTGCTCCTAAATTGTTGGTACCTTCAAGCAATCGCCGCCTGAGCTCAAGGTCGGCTCTTTCCGGTGGAGAAATGGTGGGGAGAGAGGTGTTCGCAGAGCACTGTACAGGGAAAGCGGCTGCTATCTATGTGGAGCTTCGCTAGCATTCTTGCTTCGCATATTATGATATGGTTTCTTCGGCTCCGGAAAGAGTTGCCTGTTAAAAAGTCACCGTTTTAGCCCGTAAAATATTACAAACTTTTTTATACCAACGATACAAACTTAAAGTTTTATACGACGAAAAAACACAAACAAAACTTTGCGTAAAAATATCGTTTTCTCAATGAGATGATACAACATTTGAAAAACTCACAAACCATATGTAGTTGGCATACATATTTTTTTAGAAAGAAGGCAAAGGAGAAGAAAATGTCACAAACATGGGAACACATTTATGTGATGGAAATCAAGCTGTTATTAGAACAGAGACAATACAATAATGGGCAAATTTACAGAGAGAAAAATGTTATCTTCATCGATCGATCACTCTTCAACTCGATCGGAGCCTAACAATTCAATCTTCATGTTCGAATGTGTGGTAGGTGATGACATGATCCACAGTAAAAATGTGAACCCCCTCTCTTTCAGTACTCCTTGGCGTCAAGCTGTGAGGTGGAGAGTATGTACATTATTACAATGTTGCCAATGCCAAGCAAAATGATGGGTTCTGCAAGACACAAGATCAGCCATCCGAGTCCGTTTCGCGGAACGGTAAAGGAACTGTCTTCACCGCCCTGAACTTCCCAACATTGTTCAAATGTTCGTTCTCCAACCTGTGCGTGAAATAACGTTATCATCAGCAAGTATACCAACACCAAAACTTGAAAGTGATCAGACCTTAAGGGTCAGGACCATGAGAAATCAATCATTTGTCATACCTGTAGAAGTTCCAGTGTCCTCTTCGGATAACTTCTAGGGAAGCCATCAAGAAGTCTAGGAATCTTGATTCGACTAATGAAACGCGGAACGGCATCACAGTCTCCACCCAAACAACCCTCAGGATCACATTGAACACCTACAAAATTCATTAACACGAGGTTTAGAAATGCTGTGTGCTCGAGTAACTCACGAGTTAGCTAAGTGAAGACGAGAATGGGAAGAGGGAGTCACCATTGAAATGTAGTAGACGCTCTTGTTCTTCAAGATGAGATCGTCCCTGAGCCAAAAGTTCTTGGATTTGGGGGTGAGAAGCCCCCAGTCCTTGACAAAGTCCCAGTACAATTGATACACAGTAGCTGCAGCAGATGTCACCAAAACTACACTAAACCATAAGTGGCTCTCCGGCTGCCTCCAGTAAGTGAGCCTGGCGCCGGCTGCAACCATGGCTGAAACGTACTTCCCCATGTTCGCCAAATGGTTCACGTCGCATTCATCAAACCATCTTCTTGCACACTTCATACACATTGTAATTGCTCATCAAATTATGTCACACTAGTTAACTTTGCAGTAAATTTCAGTTTCTATATAGTATGTTTTTTGTTACCTGCATTGCTCGCCAATAGTATGGCGAGAAGGAAATGACATAGGCGAGCTCCAAGTATAGCCTTCCAGATTTGCAGGTTTCGTATCGATGTGTCCTGAAACTTCCAGCAAGAAAGTAGCAAGCTGTGGATTCTAGGTGCCTCAGAACAGGAATCTGTAAAGATAAACGAACACAAAATTAGGAAGCAGAGTCATTTTAAGTCCCAAAACTATAAGCCAAGAACATGGATATGTTTTGTAAGTGGACAACAAATGATTTACCTGACTGGTAAGCTGATCAGCCATGAAAAAGTCCACCATCAAAACCTGCATATATATAAACATAATGCCAATGAAAAAACCTTCTCATGTCACAGAAATTGAGGAAATGACAGAAATAACAAACAATTATACCTTATAAAATGGGGAGCAGACAATGTTGCGCAGAATGCGTAGAAAGCAGTATCTTGTTGATCGATAGAAGATATCGAAAGGGCAAATGAGCATTGCACTGAAGGACTGAAAACGTGACAGAGAATGACTAAACAGATTAAAACAATGAAGAGTTGGAAAACAGTAAATTAAGTGATTGTTGCAGTGAAGTTATACCAGAAGAAGAAACCCGGGAATGGCATCGACTTGGCTAGGGGAAAACCCGGCAGAGCGCAAGACAAGGTGGATAACCATAGCTCCAACGACAGCAGTCATGAAAGTGGTGCACATGAAAAATGCATCTCTGTACTTAAGGGCTGTGCTTGGTTTGAATTCGAATATGAAGTTGTAGTTGATTCGAGTGTTCTTCCACATGAACAGATTGCAACCATACATAAACAAATGCAAGCTTAGTAATGCAAACACACTGCAAGACACAAATTAAAACAAACAGTTCATTATTTTCTGCAAACTTACATTAATGAATGAAAGATTGTGATCACAAATCAAAAGCACCTGAAAACAGGATAGACAGTTTCCATGTAAGTGGCAACCTCCTTGGTTGGGGAGAATATACCAGAAATGTGGGCCAAGATTGCATATACAGCAAACAATGATACAAAACAACCAGTCAACAAGCCTGCATGAGCCCAAAGAATTGATTAAGAATTTAAGATCAATTTGATATATATCAACTGATGTTTCATGCATGTGTTTTGATATATAATCAATCTGCAGATAGAGAATTGAAAGAGATTGTTACCAACAAAAAATGTGAGCATGTGAGAATCCTTAAGCTGTTGTGGTCTCAGATACTTCATGGCCTTTTTTCTGTCATTATTGGCGAAGTGCTTTGTGAATATTGTCTCCACTTCGTCCATTAGTTTCACAACCTAATCAAAACCAAACCACAATACATACATTTAATATTTGTAGTATATGGTACTGCAATTGTAGACATTCATGCCCATCACATAATTACCTTATCAGAACTGATAAAATGAGACCTCTTCACCACTCTTAAATAACTTGCTGCTGCCTGCTGGTGTGATACCTGAAAACATCAAAAACAAGTCTCAGTTCACATGAAACTGGCCAAGCTTTGTTCATTAATTAGTACCTTGTCAATGTCATAAATAATTACCTTGTCAAATTTCTTGAGTATTTTTGTGAAAGCCACCATGTTCAGTGAGCTGCAAGAAAATAGAATTAAAATGCATTAATTACCTCCTATCTGTATATTGTAGCCTAGTTAATTAGCATACTATTCAAACATATTTCAAATTGTTTTCTTGAGAAGTGATACATAAAAGGCCATTGTATACATAAATATATAAATAATATAATAACTAGCAAAACAGTTTGAGCCAAACGATTAAATAAGCGCTTTGAGATCTCAGATTTAAGCCTCTCTAACAACGGTATGGAGTGAGATTTACAGGTTAACGGAAAGAGATACATGAATGGTGGGTTATTGATTTAGATGGCGGCCAATTGAATCAAGAAACGACAGTCCCTTGTCAAAACGGCAAGGAAACGCAACTGCCACCTAATTATATGATCTGTATGAATCCATGAAGGCCGTACGTAGCAGTCATTAGGTTAATTATGTAATCATATTTTCTTTTTCTTTTCCCTTTTTTGCTCATATTTCCGCTGTACAATAAATGCTAGCTAGTGATATTAATTAATTAATAATAAGTAGATTACCTGTAAGTCTTGAGTAAACCAAGACCCCTGTAGAGCTCGACGAAGGCTCCACGGATCATCTTCTCGGCGCACTGCATCTTCTTGCGGTTGATGAAGTCCCCGCCGGGAGCGTCTTTCTTGGGGTTGTTGACGAGATCCTCCCACAGCATCGACGTCACGGCGGAGATGGTGCGGGTCGGGTTGTTCGCCGGAATGTCGATCCGCATCGCCACCTTCGGCTTGCTCCCTTTCTTCGCCTTCACCCGAGACGCCGCGTTTATGAAGCTCACGCCGTTCCTCTCCAGCGCCGCTATCACCTCCTCCGTTTGCTCCTCACTCTCCTTCGCTCCCGTTAACGTCAACGTCGTCGGGCTCTCTACACATAATAATAATAAAATAATAATAATCATTAATTAGGTGAATTTTGTTGAATTTTAAACTTAATAAATTAAAAAGCCACGTGTTGTAAACTAAAGTAGCGTAGTGAAGAAGTGGAAGCAAGCGTGTAACGTAGCGGCTAGCTGCGTTCCAGCATGCACGTATATTTGTATTGACACGAGTCCAGTAAATAGTTCGTATGATACATATGATATTACTATTTCAATATATGTGGTACGTACGAAATGTTATGTGACGGACACATAATGATATATATTTGAATATTTGAGGGTACACACCGGGCTGGGATCGGGGAGAGGATGACCAAGATCGAGAGAGGATCCCGGAGCTCGACCTCGACGGTGAATTTTTCCGGCGATGGTCGGAGAGGCTTTGCTTCAAGTCTAGCAGAATCTGGAGCTGCTTGTTCAGAATCTCTCCTCTTTCCATGAACTCCACCTCCTTCGTCTTGTAGAACTGGTTCACTTTGTTCAGCTCATCGTCCAATTTCTCAAAAAACTCTCTCACCTATATTATATAATATTACATATAATTATATAT
>JAYMTA010003793.1:0-13625 GCA_036897625.1 Pelargonium cotyledonis | reverse complement strand
TATTTTATGATTCAATCTTTTGAACCATATTTGGATTTCTGATTGTATAATAGTTTGTATTTTGTGATTCTTTCCATTTCATAACGAAAATTTCAAAATGTTCATGAAAATTATGAAATTATAAATTTTGAATTTTCCCGCAAGTTTTGAATTTTCCGGCGAATGTTTGAAGTTTCCAGCAAAGCTTTG
Source organism: Pelargonium cotyledonis (assembly GCA_036897625.1). Classification (NCBI taxonomy): domain Eukaryota; kingdom Viridiplantae; phylum Streptophyta; class Magnoliopsida; order Geraniales; family Geraniaceae; genus Pelargonium; species Pelargonium cotyledonis. Next base: position 13,436 of record JAYMTA010003793.1, on the reverse strand, counting down.
AAGGTTCCGGCGAATGTTTAAAGTTTCCGGCGAACCTTTATACACTTGTTCATGAACAATGAACAAGAAGGGCAAATTTGTCATTTTGAAATTTTTGGAGGTCATGTGTAGTGCACATGATGAGATATAGTCAATTTTCGTTAGAGTTAACTGACAGACACTAGGCTGCATAGTTTAGAGTAGTAAAAAGTCACAAAAAAATACTTTATGGTGGCGACGAGCAAAATGTGTATAGTTTAGGGTACCTACCTACAATTTCCCCTTTATTCAACTCTTCCAGAAAAAGATTGGGTCAGTGCGTGAGGCTCTCAACTAGAACTAACTATATATATGAGCTTCAGGTCGAAACATAAACCCAACCTACAAGGGGCGTAGGTTTTGAGTTGCATTTTTCAAACGTTTAGCAGGCTATGTGGCTTTGCTTGACACGAGACAAAATATTCTATGTGAAATTGTCCCAAAAATTAACCATGTTACTTTATTAGATACAAATTCACACAAAATAGTAAGTTAGGCTTAGGTCCAAATTGCCATCTCTGCTCCCAACTTTGTGGGGGTGTGAATAGGTCATTTATGTATGCAATCTTATCACTACTTTAGTAAATAATTAGTTTTTTCAAATTCACCCTCAAAGTTGGGGACGGGTTCAAAGTTTTCATGGGGCAAACTACAAGAATAAGAACATTACAAAACATTTGGGCAACAACAAAATACCAAAAGTTGTAATTGGCTCAAAGAGTTCTCACTAATTTATTAACCCTGTATCAATAATAAAAAAAAACACTACCCTATAGACATTGATCTAAGAACCAATCTAGCGATCCTACTCCACATCAATTAAATGGCAAAAATATGTAGGACACTTCCGCCAATAGAGCCTTGGGGAGGGTCATTTGTATACACACTGCATGGCCAACGCTGTCACTAAAAGGCGACCCACTAAACAAGGCTCACACCATTGTGAGGAATGAGATTATGAAAGTTAATTAGTTAGAAAACAAGATACATGAAAACAACTCTCGTTTCCATGTTTCTATTTGCACACATGTGTTTTGATACTTTCCACTTACAAAAGACGAGATACATAAAATCTACTTGCTTAAAGAAAAAGATTTCCTCAAATCAAAATAACTTTATCTCTTATCGACCATGTATTTATTTAAATACGACTCAAGACTCTAGATTTGAGAAACATTCAAGTGCTCTCTGACTCCACATCAACTAAATGGCAACCATAGGCACAACACTCCCACCATTTTGGAGTTCTAGGAAGGTCAATTGTGCACACACTATACGACCTAGGTTGCCACTAAATGACGACTCACTAAACAAGACTCGCACCATCGTAAAGTACGATATTATAAAAGTTAATTTGTTAGAAGATAATAGAGGTTGTTTCGAGGTTTGACAAGTAAAAGGTGAAACTTAAAGAAATTGGTCTATATAATGAAAAAAATAGACCTAACTTCCCCAATTGGTTAATTGAATCCCCCAAAAACGATGTAACCTAATCTCTTTTCCTCGTTTGGTTTTCAAAATCTCTCTCCCACCAACCTTTCGTCGACCCACAACCACAAACACTTTCTCTCTCAGTACTGCCTTGAAAATGGCGGGTGCTTCAACTTGGTAAAAACGCAGACTACTGATCTGGAGACATTATTGGTATGGTCGTGATTTCCAGATCCACAATGAATCTGGGTCAGTAGCGAATTTCCCGATGACCATGAGAATTTAGAGTGTACAAGCATTTGCGATTTGCCTCTGCAAAACCCTGCACAGATCTGTCCTGGATGATCCTCAATTCGCCGGGATGTTCCAAAACGCTCAGCTTGCTGGTCGATTGCCACATCTATGGCGACCGACTCTTTATCAAGAAATCAATAGTGGTGAAGTTCCAAAATGAGTATCTCCCAACTGGGGATTTGAAGGATGCGGGTTTGGTTATCCAAGGACAATTTTTTAAGTGTAGATTGTGATGTTTTCATAAAATCATCACCACTTGAGTTCAAAGGAAGATTATGGATTTGGGGTTTTGCTGTCAGAGCAATCTATACAAGGCGATAGAATTGTAACCACTGAGGCTTCTAATGGGGGCTGAATAGTTTAGACAATGAGAGGTCTGCACCATGGGGAATTATCCATTTGTTGTTTCAAATTTTTCGAGGTGGAGCTTATGCTGCTTGTGCCACCACCGGTACATAATTCTATGCTTCCAGTGACTTTTCTAAAAGATATACATATGGATAATTAATAAGTATGGTGTGAGGAGTCATCAGTCATGGGATTAAAGTTGGGTAATTGAGAGCAACATATTGAACATATTGAAGCTACATGGCTTAAACCCGTATAGTCTAAAGAAGATGGAGTGCTAGTGATGTCATTTGTGGGTTCTACCGGCTTTGCAATGGTTTCTTACAACCTCAAAGGAGAAAATTAGAAACATAAGCTTCAAGGTATTGAATATTTGAACAATTTGATCTTGTGCTGATCTTGGATTATTTGGTGGATAGTGTCATGGGTGTCCATTAAATGTTATTGTATTATGTACCAACATAAAGTGTTTATTGTTCTGCTGGCAAATAGATTTATAACGTGAGACTTTTTGGAGTTAATTATAACAATGTTTCCTCGTCATAAAACACATAATCTAGCCGTAGAATGTGGTTTTATATCTGAATCTCACCTCTTTGATTGTCTTTAAGATATTATATGAACAAGAGTTCATTGAAAAGTATTGGCATTTACTCACTTGCATGAACTCTCACTTTAAGTTATTAATCATAACTATGAATGTTAGTACTTTGAAGGCAATTCAATCATCTTTCTAACTAGGAATATATATATATATATATATATTGTATCAGTGAGTAAATGTATTTTGATGGAGCAATTTATTCAACAAATATTTAAATGACTAATGCCTTCAAGTAAACTATATATAGCAACGTATCTGTTTATTTAAAAATTGTCCTCTTCAATTTAATTACCCTATTATTGAAATCTCGTTTTGTGATTTTTTTGCAGGTAATTTACATTTCTTTTTCTTTTATGAGGTTCCTTTCATCTCAATTGTACATCACACCATTATGGTTTTGATTAGGTCAAATCTACAACGTAACTGAAACCCATGAAGATGACACTTTGAGTGTTAACAGAGAAACAATGGTCATTGGTGTCTGCAAAACATATGTGTACCATTCAGCAATCAGTAACATCACATTGTATTAATTTCATTTATCACTTTTTGAAGAATTATTGTTATTTTTGCTGCCTATCTAATTAATGCAGGTACATATCCATTGAGGGATTCTTGATTCTAAGCATACCTTGCGTATACAGGTGTGTTTTACTTAGCTTCCTTATATTATAAACAATTTGTGCTTATAGTTCTTCAGTTGTTTGACAAGTTAGTGAGGACAGTTTGATAGCTATGTGAACTTAAATATCTGAAGCTATTGTTGATGTTTTTCCCCATTTTAGAGAGATGAAGTGAGAGTCGTGAGAAGGATGAAAAATACCAAATATATTGTTGGGTATTGATGATATTGCTAGAGAATTTTTCTAATTGGGTTACTAAGTTGGTAAAATTGAAGCCATTAAATTGTTGCGTATTGTTGAGATGAAATGAATTTCACAAAATATTTGTTGGGGACCACGATTGGTTCATAGTTAACTAAATTATTAAGGATCAATGACACTACCACCTAATAATCAGAACATATAGACCACATATTTTGGTTATGCAGTCTACCTCACCTCCTTTACATATTGAATTTTCTTTCCCCCATTGTTAAAAAAAAAAAAAAAAAAATGAGGGAAAACTTATATATATATTAAAATTCAAACTTCTCATACTGCAAAATTATCATTAGTTTGTGTTATGAAATGGATTTTCGACCTGTAGATTGCATCGATATGCTGAGTTTCGAATCTCATTTGTGTCAACTACATAACCTCTTATGAACATGCATAGTGGTCATAAATTCGAACACCCTTCCCTTGTTTGTAAGTTGTAACAAGGGGGGTCTTTCCAAAATAATGATCCGTAGAATAAAAATTAGATGAGTTGATATAATGATAATTGATGCAACTTGTTTGACTCGGTCACGTTAGCACATTAAAATGTGATGTCGTGTTCTCCACATGTTACGGTGATTGTCTTGCTTATTCTATGTTTGAAGCTCTAGATATGGAGATGGAGCTCGAGACCTTACTCTTGTGTACTTGGAGCCTCCAGTCTCCACAAGGGTATCACACAGTTAGCAAGAGACTCGAGTGTGTTCCCATGAATCCCCCTCAAGAAAAACTATTATGGGGAACTCCGAATCACACTTCGCTAGGGAGGGCTCTAGAGAGAATTTTAGAGAAAGTCTCTATTTAGATTGTGAGATCCCTTCTTTTACAAATGAATGAAGTATTTATACTTACAAACTAAAGACGCCATATGTTGTCATGTGATTGGTTGTTGGTGACATTGGGTTTGCTCGGGGTCCACTCGAGTGTTTGAGTTCTACTAGCCTTCCGGGTTGCTATCCACCAACGACATATGAGTTCCAGAGTTCTTATATGCCCTTCTAGCATTACAGGATGTAATGGAGTCCCTAGGAACCTCTATTGTTTCGGGTAGTGTCTTAGTGGGGCGTGAGATCTTGGTGTTGACCATGCGAGATAGAGATCTTGGAGGTGACTTGGCGTGGCAAGGATCTCGAAAGTGACTCAGCGTGGTGGGGATTTTGAAAGCCCTTTGTGGAGGCTAAGTGTCGAGGAGAGTTCCTTAAGGCCTTAATGCTCTCTCCTAGGAGCTAAGTGTTATGATCCTTCTTGGGGAACCTTGTGAGAGATAAGTGTTGTGGTTCTCCTTGAAGGCATTGGAGCTCCTTGTGGGATCTAGGTGTTGGGAACCTCTTTGAGGCCTTGGTGCTCCTTGTGGGAGCCAAGCGTTGATGCCCCCTTCGGGGTGAAAGAACCCCTCCTAGGACCTTTTGAGCTTTCATGTGGCTTTGCGTTCTCAGTGGATGGTCGCTTAGGTCAAGGCGTAATAGTTGAACAAAGAGTGAGTAGTGAGCGTATTCGTGTGCAGCCAAGAGATATGCCATGGCATGGCTTATGAGGTTGCGGCATCAATGGTGCAACGAGAAAATGAAAAGGGGAAATAGATTACCTATGGAGCAACAAATCAGGACGATGCCGCGACTTCATTGGTGCAACAGAGCAACATTGAGGAGCAACGTGGATCTCTTAGAGCAACGAAGGGGAACATGCCGCAACATCAAGAACAAAGTTGCGACTTCACTGGTTAAAGTCGCAACGTCATTTTTTAGTTGTTTAGTCTTCTTAGGAGGCTAAAGTGGTGCCACATGTCGAGTTATCATTCATCGTTTTAACCTATATTTTTTTTGTCGCATCAATTAGATTTCCTCTAGGTCTGAGTTTTTTTACATGGTTTAAAGTTTAGTATAGTTGAAAGAGAAATCCGGTGATTTGCTAACCCAAAATTGCAGTCCAACCAGCTGTGCTGATTTATTAGATTACATAACATTAATCTATAAGTTCACTATTGCGAAAAGAGCGAAGGTATGTATTAATTGAATTATTGATACATTTGACTTCCTCTCTTCTCACTTGATTCCATTTCTTAGATTTGGAAATTTCTGACAAATTAGGAAATACTACCTAGTGTTTCTAAATTTTTTAACGGCATAAAATTAAGAAACAGTCGATATTACCAAAATAATTCAAAATTTGAATTGTTTAAATCTTCTATAAATCCTGTAGTCTTGTTATGCTTTTGTGTACCAGTAAAGGAGAGGAAAGAAGTATTGTCATGGCGATGAGAAGGCGGAGACACAAAAATAATTCTGGTTCAGAAACTTGTATCTGCGATTTGCCTAATCCCATTACCAGTGACATTCTTTCAAGACTACCCATAAACACCATTGCCCATTCCATGTGTGTTTGCAAAACCTGGCGTAATCTAGTCTCAGATCCTGATTTCGTCAAGCTACACTTTGCTAGATCATCAAAATCAGTAAGTCTCTTGTGTCCTAATCCATCTAGTTTTTTATCTGGTGTAAAACCCATGTATGTGGTTGATGAACATATGAAAGGTGGACGCCTCTACTACCAGAAGTCCATTTTGGGGCGTTTCAATGTTCATAACTTTCCCCTTTTGATTCTGGATATCGTGTGCTCATGCGACGGTATGCTGCTCTGTGTGTGTTGTATGCAAGGCACTGTTTACATATGCAATCCAATTAAGAGTTTAGGATGGGTTGAGCTTCCTTGTCCAAAGGTAGAGCCATCACCAGATCGTTCCAAGTTTATAAATTATGGTTTTGGATTTTGCAACCAGAGTAATCAATACAAGGTTGTAAGGTTTGTCACCACTGGAACTGCTAACCCACTAGATGACAGCCGTGTAGCTCGGTGTGAAATGCTTGCATTGGGCAGTGACGAATGGAGATGCCTAGGAGACTTTCCTTTCGAACAACATTCTCCTGGTCTATCTTTCAGTCAGACAGCTTCACCTTGGATCCCTCTTAATGGATCTCTCCATTTGTTGGTTAAGGTTAAGGAAGGTGAGTACCGTGGTCTACTTTTCATTTCATGTTTCAAACTTTATGAGGAGGAATTAATGATTTTAGCCCCGGTACCATTGGCTTATAATACCTTTTCTACTTTGACCTTGGGAGTGTTAAAAAATCGTCTTGTCCTGTTTATTGCTTCTGATCACCAATCTCAAGTTGACATATGGGTAATGAACGAATATGGAGTGAATAAGTCTTGGACTAAAAGTTGTGTTATCAAAAGAGACATGTTGAAAGGTGTTAGATATGCTTCATGGTTGAAGCCCATAAAATTTACAGAAGATGGGGAGTTGCTGATGTCTTACTCATGCCAGAATTCCGCAAATGACTCAGCTTTGGTTTCTTATGATCCAGTAAGTAAAAGAATAAGAAAACATAAGTTCAATAATATTCAATATCATCAACAGATTGATTATGTACCGAGCCTTCTTTCTCCAACTGATTTTGCCGTGAAGCGTAACAGTACCAGGTATTGCTTTCAGTATTAGTTACATTATTATTTTTATTTGGTCAATTGGGAATTGTTTTATAATTATTTATTAAATATCTTGGTGCTGATTACTTGTACCTATGTCTGCCTATTATGCAGGGAAGATGGATATGAACCATCCGAGGAAGTTGTCTAATTAAATTGAACCGATCATATTCAGCAGATGAGCTTCTGCAAAGTGGAGGGTAGTGCGTTTTTGTGCTCGTGGAGGTCGTAAAAGAGCAGTTGATTTGGACCGTGCGCATTCTCCTGTGGCCAATCAGAAACTGAATTTGCTAAATTAGTAGTTCGTTTAGTCGTCGTCGTCGTCGTGTTTCTCTATTATGTGTTTTAAACCTAAAAATCAGCTTATGTTGCTGTGTTAGTGGTGTCTCCTATCTTATATTTGTGTTTATGCTGGACCTGGTATTTTCAGAATAAGGGGACTTGTATCCTTGTTATCTGGAAACTCAGATTCAGCCTGTGTCTGTCTGTTGTCTCTTTTCTTTGTATTTTCTGTTGTAATAGTTGAATTGGTACTTTTTTATGGTGCAATGATAGTGTCAAGACATGTTTGTCTTAATTGTTTTTGATTGTTCTTGTTAGGCTTCTTTACACTATCAGATGCTTGGTAAAATGAGTGAATTTGTTATAGGAGACACTAACACCGTGAAAGGAGGTTTGAACCTGAAATCTCGAAAAATTCAAACACTTTAAACCGCTTGACCCCATGGATTATGGTATCCTAAATGAAATGAACCTAATACTAAGAAATGACAGCTACAGCAGTGGACAAACAATGAGTGAATTTGTTATAAGAGGCACTAACACCATGAACGTAGGTTTGAACTTGAAATCTCGAAGAAATTCAAACGCTTTAAGCCACTTGACCCGATGGATTGTGGTATCCTAAATGAAATGAACCTAATATAAAGAAAGGACAGTTACAGTAATTGACAAACAAAATACCCATCTCTGTTTTTCTTTCCTAAAACGTGCTCTTTATTTCAACTAATAAGACAAACTAAACTAATAAGGTAAGTTTTAAATATTTGTAACACCTTCCTCCAATCATTAATTATTTAAGTTTTCTAATTTAGTCAAACAAATTCACTTTATAACTTAATTCAACTCTACCAACACTAATTGATTCAGTTCCACTCAATTAATTGTTATGCACTAGAGGGCATAATTGATATGATATATTCCTTACTTGTTTCAAGTCAACTTTACATAGACATTATGTGATGAAAGAGAAAAATAGAGGTAAAACAAATTATGTAAAGTTAGATAAGCCCGATATTCAAAACAACGTAGTATTTTTTAACGTTAAAACAACGTAATTTTGATGAAGCGGCTGCAAAGAATATTAAAACTACATAGTATTAATGAGAAATTAAGTTCAAACATACTTTACTCATCTCTCAATTTTTTCCCATCTTATCTTGACTTGGTATGTGGAAGTGTTGTGGGTCTTTGTTATGAGTTGGATTGAGAAATGGTATGTACCAAATCCTATTGGGAAGTTGTTTGGCTTTTGCATAATTGGTACTTTATAGGGTGCAATGATAGTGTCAAGACATGTTTGTCTTAATTGGGTGTGTGACTGTTCTTGTTAGGCTTCTTTAGACTCTTTTGTCTTTTTTCTTAATAAGCAATAGTATATCATATTCGAATTCTGCCACATACTGTTAATGAAAAGGCTCGAACGTGAGACCTCAAAGGGAATCCAAAGTGTTTTAACCACACATGGCCCAAAATATCATATATCATATGCTTGATAAAGTGAGTGAATTTGTTATAAGAGACACTAACACCGTTAAATAAGGTTTAAATCTGAAATCTCGATAAAATTTAAACGATTTAAACCGCTTGACCCTATGAATTGTGGTATCCTAAATGAAATAAACCTAATACTAAGAAAGGACAGTTACAGTAATGAACAAACAAAATACTCATTTATGTTTTTCTTTCCTAAAACATACTCTCTATTTCAACTAATAAGACAAACTAAACTAATAAAGTAAGTTTTAAATATTTGTAAGACCTTCCTCTAATCATTAATTATTTAAGTTTTCTAATGTAGTCAAACAAATTCAATTTATAACTTAATTCAACTCTACCAACATTAATTGTTTCAGTTCCACTCAATTAATTGTTATGCATTAGATGGTATAATTGATATGATAAATGGCTTACTTGTATCAAGTCAACTTTATCTACCCATTATGTGCTGAAATAGAAAAACAGAGGCAAAACAACTTACCTAAAGTTAGGCAAGTCTGACATTCAAAACAACGTAGTTTTGATTGAGTGGTAGCGAAGAATATTAAAACTACGTAATGTTGATGAGAAATTAAGTCCAATAATATTTTACCCATCTCTAGTACTTTTCCCATCTTATCTTTTTTTTTATCAGCAATAAATACTTATATTATGTAAATAAGATTACAAAAATAAAGCGCATTTAACACTACTAAAAATAAAAAAAAACAATACAAAAAAACTAGCGCAGAAAGTGTGAAGGACAATTGGTAGTGGGTGAGCATATTCTCTTGAAATGTGTGGAGGCTAAAGTGGGACTCCATTGGGAATCATGAGCACGCAAGGGGAACCGTGCCATGTAGAAACCGAAGCGGTGGGCGGCGGCGGCCGGCTGATTGGTGCCAGAAGAGATGGTGGTGAAGAGATTACCGGAGATTCTCGACGGCAAAACTCAAAAGTGGTGTGCGGCCGAACATCGCGGAAGACTCTGGGCCGGCTAAATGGTGCCGGAAAGGATGGTGATGAAGAGATTACTAGAGATGCTCGACGGCAAAACTGAAAGGTTGCGTGCGGCTGGAAATCGCTGAAGACGCCGATGATTTTTCGGTTGGACGTCGTGGAAGACATGTGAGAGATAGTCATGCAGTTCCGGCTAGAGTGAGGCGGAGGCGGAGCTCCGGCTGTGAAGTATCTTCCGGCAGCGAAGTATCCGGAAGAGGGGCGGAGCAAGGAAGCTCTCAGCCGGCGAGCTCCGGTGAAGACAGTGAGAGCCAAGGAAGCTGGCGATGGCAGATCCGGATGCAGATCCTGACAGATCTGGTGTAGATCTGGAAAACGTGAAGCAGTCCGGAGAGAGGGGTGAACCAGGAAGTGATGCAAGCCTCAAGAAATGATGGCAGATGCTACGCTGCTTGGAGGTGAGACAGATCTGAAAAAGAACAAGACTGAAGAATGGAGCCTTGCTTGAGCGACTCCGGCTACGCCATCAGAGGCAATGGAGACGTGGCTGATTTCAGTGTGTGGAGAAAGAAAACGGAGGCAGAGCTGGAGAGGGGGCTTGCTGGCTGGAGCGTGGAGGAGGACCGGGACTGACACCGGTTAAAAAAGGACTGCAGGGCCACAGATGAGGCCGGTGAAAGCAAATCCTTTGAACAGCGGAAGATGCTGGGAGGAAGGTGAAGAAGATGAGAGAGAGGAGGGGAGGAGGGAAAGGAGAAAGAGAAAGAGCTCTCCGGAGGCAAGAGCCGCCGGAGAGGAAGCAAGTTACAGAGAGGGTGTGTCTGTGCAGAGAGAGTTATCTTGACTTGCCACGTGGATATGTAATGAGTCTTTGTTATGAGTTGGATCGAAAAATGGTTTGTACCAAATTTGATTTGAAAAGTTGTTTGGTTTTTGCATCTTTGTTGCTTTACGTGTTGTTTCCCGAATGAAATGGTTCTAAATGAGGTGTGATGTGCTTTTTAGATTGGGGTCAAATGTGAGCACATTAAGAGTGTGTGTTGTAGAGTGTTTTTGTCCACGTGAGCTAAAGTATCTAGTCTAATGATTAAGTCCTTTTCAAATTTCTGTTAAGTGTCCAACTTTGTTCAAGTGTAAAAAGTTGAGTCTCAAGTCAAGATGTCAACATAATTTATCTAAAATAATTGTGTTGGATTGAATCAACCCGAACTTAATTATTAAATGTGTATTTTGTGTCATGTAACTCAACTTGTTTGTAAACGAGTCGGATTATAATTTATTTATTTAACGTAATACTAAACTTGCGACACAAACGAATTGTCATCCCCTACCTAATAGGAAAGGACAATTACAATAATGAAACAAGATGAATAGTCTTCTCTTATTCTTTCCTCAAATAAAATGTCATTCAACTAATAAGACAAGCTAAACTAATAAGGCATGTTTTTAAATATTTTATCAAAATTATAAAACCTTCCTCTTTAAATCAATATAATTAATTATTTAGGTTTACTAATTTAGTCAAACAAATTCACTTTATAACTTAATTCAACTCTACCAATATTAAATGCTTCAGTTCCACTCACTAAATTGTTTCGAATCATATAATTCTTACTTGTTTCAAATCAAAATTTTGTAGCCGTTATGTGAACAGGGAAAAGGTCGATGGTAAAGCAACTTACCTAAATTTGGATAAATCAGACACTTAAAATGAAGTGGTATTGATTAAGTGGTTGCAAAAAATATTAAAACTACGTAGTATTGATGAAAAAAATTAAATCTAAAAATACTTTACCTATCTCCGTGCTTTTATTTTTAATTTTTTGAGGAATTTAGGTTTGTGATTTGTTGTAATCTTCTAGACATGATATTTATTTTTAAATATTAACATTTTATGCTCAATTAAATAGATAGCATGATCAATTATGACTTTTATTAGCAAAATAGGTTATGTTGTCGTGTCAACATAAATTATTTAAATAATTATGTTGAATCGAGTCAACTTGAATTTGATTATTGAATGTGTATATCGTGTCGTGCAACTCAAGCTATTCGTGTAAACGAGACACGTTCGGACTTGAAATCTCTAAGGAATCTAAGCGTTTTAAACTGCAACTCAAGCCACCTATTTTGAAACCCGAGTAACCTATGGATAAAGCACTCATGGATAAAAACACGCACCCAATTTTGAAATGCTTGGCCCGATGACTAACGTGAAACCCTAAATGAAATGAACCTAACATGAAAAAGTCTGGTTACAATAATAGACAAACAAAATGTTCTTCTCTTTTTTTTCTTTCCTAAAATAAACTCTCTATTTTCAACTAATAAGACAAGCTAAACTAATAAGGCACGTTTTAAATATTTATACCAAAATTGTAAGACCTTCCTATGTTTTTTTTCTTTTCTTTTTATTTTTGACCAAAAATAATATAATATTATTTCAAACTAATAAGGTGATGAGGATACAGCCAAAAACAGAAAACAAGAAACACAAACCAAAACTAAATACCAAACTAAAAACTGGAAAGAAAACTAAGCTAAATAGGAAACTATTATAAATCTCAGATAGCCTTATCAACCCAGTATCCCGAGAGAAAGCTCTGCGATTGAGATGGGGCCTCGACATCAGCCTATCCTCAACCGGACCCCTAGAGTTGACCTGGATCATTCTAACTCAAGATTGACGCCATATAATGATCTGGACCCTATGACTCCATTCTCAACACCGCCAACTAGCCCCTCGGCCCCGGCATAGGTGCCGAAGCCAATTCCTCCTCGATCCACCCGCCGACGCCTCCCCTACCCGCCGCCGACTTGGAGTCCTCTGGGCCGCCAATTCTCTTCCTCTTGAACACCGTCAAACACCCTCCTTTGAGTTTCTTCTTCCACACGAGGCGCTATCGTAGTAATCGGCTCTACCATTGGCGGAACCGCCTCCTCTCACGGTTGGTCCGCGCCGGCCCGAAGCCCCTGGGCTCCCATAGATGGACGACAACCTCGTGAAGCTATCAGAGCTGGAGTAAAAGCTTTCTCCCTCCTCCTCCGCAAACGGTAGCCCTCCCAAGCTGCACACAATCTCTCTCAACATGCCCCAAAATACCACAAATATAGCAAAACGTAGGAACCCTCTCATACTAGAATAAAACAACCTTCACAATACCTCCCGCAAAAACCACTCTAGCCCGCCGACGAAGCGGTTTAGTCACATCACAATGAACTCGGATCCTATCATAGGAGTTTCATCCTCCTCTAAAGTTAACCGGATCCGATTCTAGAAAACACCCAATACCAACACCAATTTTCACACAAAGCTCCTCAGACGTGAAACCCAACGGTATACCTCTAACCTGAATCCAGATATCAATGTGGTCGATGGCTACCTCCTGAGGATCATCCCCAGCCTTGATCCTCGTTAGCAGTAACGCCCTCCCCCTGTACGTCCATGAACCTTGTGACTCCACTTTGTCCACGTCATCGCAGTCATAGAACTCAAAGGAGTATCTTAGCTGATTACTCGGCCCTGACATTGGATTGAACATCTCCTTAATAATTATACCTTTTTTGGGTCTCCAGATCCATGCAACAACCTGTTGCATGTTAACAAAATTCACAGGGCCCTCCGAAAGGAACCACCCTACGAAGCCTATAATCTT
>JAYMTA010003792.1:0-13626 GCA_036897625.1 Pelargonium cotyledonis | reverse complement strand
GCCCCGCCGCATTGGCTCGCCTCCGCAGTCTCTTAGCTCTCAGAGGTACCAATTTTTCCCTAAATTGGGTTTCGTTTCGTTGCATAGAAATAGAATTTATCGATCATCTGTGTGATTGTAGTCAGGAGAAATGTGGATTTGAAGACCTATTCACCTCCTCGAGAGCTGCTTCAGATTCTTCCTCCAAAATCCACCATCAGAGGATCAGATTGTGGCCCCCAAATTGGACCTAATAACTCTAAATTTGCTTTGGTGGGTTTGTTTTCTCTCTGTTCTCACTCTAAAAACAATCATCAAATTCTCATTGCTACTATTTTCAGGGAATGCAAGCTCTGCTGGATCTAATAGTTGCTGTAGATGGTTCTGTATCAGAAGCAGCCAAGTTACTTGGGTGATGTATTCTGTTGTAACTTCATTTAGTCTTGCTTGTCAATTACTATCACAAGTGCCCAATTTATATTTTCATTCTTGTTAGGAACTGAATTTTAATTTAATTGCAAAATTAGCATTTGGTCCAAACATGGAATTCATTCGCAATAATACCAATGCGGCAGCTTTTAAACCCCCCACCCACAGCGCGCATCCACGTCTGCGCCGCGATTAAGCTATCTATGAGTTCATTTACACTGTTTTGACGTTCCAATTGATTGTATTTGGTGGCTGATTGGTTGATTTTTATACTTCTCAATTCCCACCTGAAAGTGGTCTCAATTGCATATTGCAGGTTAAGCACCGGGGGATTATCACGCTTGATACTATCAGATGATTCTCTCCGAATGGCAGTGAATGAGTTTAGGGCTTCCAAGGTATACCACCTATACAAGCTTCTTGACTGGTTTATTATGCTAATTTTTCTGTATCATTTGGCAACTAGTAATTACTTAGTGGAGAGCAAATGTGTCTTAACAATAAATCTACTTCAACTTGGTATGCTAGAATAGAAATTTCATTGCTTTTTATACGTATAAATCAGGGTCATATATAACACAGCAAATTGACTTATCGACCGGGTTCTTTTTGGTAAAGATGCTTGTTACTGCTTATGTTGGCAGTGACAAATGGTTGAGGTGACGATTGGTGAATGTTGAGATTTGGTTGGATGCACTTTGAGGTGTTATCTTTGTCAAGAGATATCTCAGTATTGTCCAATATTTCAATGTTACTTGTGTCATCCAGAACCTTCTTTCAGAGACGATGCTGTTCTGCTGTATTCTTGTGAAAAAGCACTTGATCATTGATGTCATGAATCAATGTAAGAGAAGGTTACTCAATATTAAGGACAGAAATCTGAATTGGTTAACTGAATGCTTTCAAGGAACTTTTGAGGAAAGCCAGATAATATTTGTATGGTTCAATATTTGAAGTATAAATTAATGTTTTTGACTCTCGACTAAATTATGAAATACAGCTCAACTGTATGTTAAATGAAGACATGTTTTTACCAAGTGGCATGGAGCTCTACGAGAGGCATATTCTAATTTCTTTCATGAACCTCGGATTTGCATTATAAGATTGTATAGTTAAGATTGTGGGATAGTTCTCGAAAGAATTTTCCATAATTCATTCAAATCATTTAACGCTAACATCACTTAAACTTTAAAAGCTATAAGAATTTATATATTGGTGTTTCTTTCCCCAGATTTCCTAGTAGGATGCATTGCTATAATGCTCTAGATCACATAATACTTACAAATATAATTTTTTGATGAAATGGTTCGAGTGATTAACATTGAAAAGCAATAGGAAGATTGTAAATAGACGATGCACTTTTTTAGCTTGGAGTTCATTGGCTTCATTTTCCCAAATAAATGGGTAACTCTGTCTTTCCTGGTAGTTTTGAGAAGCTTCCTCGAACTATGAGCAATTATATTCATTCGAGAGAAAAGAGAAACAAACACTATGGAATGAGACATACCCTTCTACTCTCCAACTGAAATGGTTTCCTAGGACTTCAATATGAAGTAACATTTATTTACGAAGCCATCAATAGTACTCAAACATGATACAATGTTTATGAAAGGCTGATATATAGGGTGGAAATGCTGAGTGTTCCTCTGTGTGGGATCATACGTGAATAAAAAGTATGCTTGTCTTCTTGGTGAAGGGTGTGTACTCAAGAAATAAAGCTGGTCCCGTGATTAAATTGGTTTGAGAGTTGAAATGAGGGATGGAAAACCCGCTTTCTTTAGCAAATCATAAGAATATAGGTAGCTTAATGTAGCGTCACTGCCTTCCACACAAATGAAAGAGAAAAAAGAGGAATAGTGTGAAAAGAGAAATTTGTTATGGATGTTTCTACTTCAAATATGTAACAGAAGCATGACTTTCTACTCTTATTTTTTTCATTGGGAAATTTTCGTTCTCTTTATTCAATTAAGTGAATGGTGATTTATATGATTGTAGCATGAGTACTTGTCAGTAAGTTCATTTTCTAAACTCACTTGTGTACAAAGTCTTGTTTAATTTTACAGTTGTACTTGCGTTATATTTTGCAAGTTTTCTTCCATACATTGAATGCAATACCAAATAGGAAAAAAATTAGTTTTTTGTTCTCTTTATTCAACTAGTTTTGTTGTACATGTACTCCGAAATATATAGCGTAATATTTGTAGAAACACATAGATTTATTAAAAATCAAACTTATTTGGGGCCTTGCCTTGCAGGGTATGAAGCCTCTCAGGTAGAGGATCGTTCTTTGGCTATTGTATTTTTCAGGTATAGTTTGGTATTAAATTTCAGCTTCTCCCGCACAATAGTGATAACGACTGCATGTATTCCAATTCCATTTTATATACTTGTCCCAAGCTTTGTATCTACAAATGCAGAAATCCAGAAGACAAAACAACATTATGTCGCTGCTCAAGGAAACGATAGGATTTATTCAAACATACGAGACTTCTTTTCATTCAATAGAGAATGTACAAAATTTCATAAAATTTTCCCATTTTTGTGATTTTGTACTATTGACATGAGAACTAGATCTTTAATCAAGTACATTTTGTATGCACTTTGTGAATAATAGGTTGCGGAACATGATTCCAAATTTTAAATTGAAGTCCTTTACATATAAAAAATATATGTAAGAAAATCGTCTTCTTTGCAACATTTCGCATTCAAATATGACACGACATATTTAAATTGGAATGTATTTCAACACTGAGGTTGGTGCAGAAACAATTGAGTTCAAGAATAGATCAAACTGCCCATGTCTCAATATCAAAATGTACATTACAAATTCCAGGTTGTTGAGACTTTCTCTTGTAGACCTAACAATATACCCCCCAACAAAAAGTCTTACATGTCCACATGCAAGCTCATTTTTCATTTTTTTTGGCAGCGAGTTTCATTATCGACCGAAACAGGTAAATTCTACTTGCGCCCTATCAAGTTCCAAACCATGAACATCGGTATAGTCCACCAAAAACGTTTGTGTCACAAATAAATCTATAAATTGTACCACCAGAATTACCCTAGTGTAGGGCATACATATGCATGCCAAAACATGCTTACTGAAAATTCTCTAGTTTATATAAATATATTTGCAAGCACATGTATGTCGGTTGCTTCTAGCTAGAAAGGTAACGCTAAGGTTATGTAGCTATTGCACTTTACACCAAAGATAGCTCATCAAACTCATCTTCTCCACTTTCCAATCTCTTTGGAAGTTACATAGACCCACCTCCTGGTAATCATGACCATTTCATCAAGGGCACCGAGAAATTCCTCTCTGAAAACACCCACGACCAAAATGGAATATTAGTTGGCATGAATTGCAAACTAGCACACAACACGATGATGAAAAAATTATGGTTGTACAGAAAATTCAATATAACAATGATACTTGTTAATATGGTAGCCTTGCCAACCAAAAGTTGTCCCTCATTATGTCCACGACCAAATAACATTTAATGTTTCTGTAATGGAGTCTTATGATACAGACGTGCATGTATGTGTTCTGCTCAGACCAAAACTCAAATCATACAAAAAAACAGGTTTCCGTACCTCTCGGGGTCTCTCAATGACCTTAAAATATCAACGTGGGAAGTTGCATGAGCAATTGTATCTTATTAAAAAACATCAAGCCATAAAAGGTCAAAACATAAGGAAGTTGTGCTCGAATTACCAAATACCAATAATATCCTTCAGATTACTTATAGCCACTTGAGTTTGCAACAACAAGGGCACATGAAGGAATATCAAGATAATATTATCATCTTTGATGTTTACAAGAAGTCAAGTTGGACAGTAATTTTAGGATGGAGTAATACTATCAATGTCATGAGTCTATGCAATCACTTTAGAAGATTCATTTGTTTGCCACCTCTAACTTGATGATACTAAGCACCGTCACATCTTTGATCCTACTCCCTTTCTTTTGATTGAATCTCTATCCATAGGTGCTCTATCAATCCTCCATCCAAAAGTATGATCCCAAGGGCTTTCAATGTGAAGTGGAATGCAGTAATTTGTGGACCACCGATTAATTCAATCTATAGACCAGATCCAGATCATTAGATCCGGGAGTGTGTGTAAGAGAGAGGGTTCATGTGAGAGGGGATATATCTCACGGCATAATCCAAACCATTGGACTGAAAGAAGATGGGCAATTCAAGCTACTCATTTTGAAGGGTTAAAGAATATTATACAGTGATGTAATTAGAACAAATTAATCAGTGGCTGCATAATCATCAGAGACTATTACTCTTTCTTGTTAGCTGCTTGTTTAGATTATGGATGATGTGAACATTACACAAGTGAGAAAGCATATAAAAGAACGAGGAGAACTACTTACTGAGAAGGAAGGTTTTGTGAATCAAGAAACAGCTTCCCAACATTAGAGTATCTCCTATTTCCATCATGAGCAATGCCCTTCCCAACCCCATAGCCAAATCCAACACCAACCCCACATCCAACACCAACTCCAAAGCCAAAATGCAGGCCGGGAAATCCAGTACCAATACCTGCACCTGTGGGCAAATAGAGATATTGGCATAGAAACTTAATCAAGCATAATGAAGACATCATAAAACATGTTCACCGAAAAGGATCACATCAATTCATAACTTGATCAGGAAGAGTTAGATCACAACCGTCGAGCACACAACGGAACATGTAGGATACACTTTTATCCCTTAAATCAAAGTAACACCATAAGGAGTGAACAGACATATACACACATACATCAACATCTAGTGTGTTTTGGAATGAAACTAAACCACTGAAGATATTTGATTTAACAGCAAGAAAAGAAACTCACTCCAATTGCTGTAGCATATAACTGTTAAGTAAGATAATAAATATAAGAAAAAGTGAATAGCTGCTGAATCAAGTGTAGAGGTGGACTTTAGCAATTTGTCTGCATGCCAAACTAATCAATTAGTTCTTATTTGTTGTAATAAGTATGCAAAGTAATGTCTTAATACTAGTATGAAAACAGAATTTAACTAATGAAATTATGAGTGTTTGCTGATTATAAGAGACATATATTCCCAATGCTTCATTGTCTCTCTAATCTTCTTTCTTCACTGTGCTCCTCTTATGCTTATTGGTTCTCTGCATTACCAATGTTATCTCTGGAAAAAAGCCTTTATCTATGACAATATACCATTATCTACCTCACTTCCCTCCAAATAACTACATTACCTCCATCTTTCACAGACAAGATATCCACAAAAACCCCAGTTTTTGAGCTAAAAACATTTCCACCACAATATTCACCTTCTCCCCCAAAGATGTAGATAATTTATTTTCCTTTTTAACTAAATTGTGTATCATGCACAAGCAGCCCAAAACATAAATATTATATTTGAACATACAAACATGTGGAGATAGAACTAGAAGCAAACAAGCAACAAACAGGCAGGGATTTACAGTAGCATAAGAAGCATTCAATTATTCAAATCAAATTTCATGTACAAGTTTGTGCACAGTAGAAATGATGATCCAATCTCCTCTTCGAACAGATACTGACCAAATTGAGTCATTGATGATTCCGATGAGTCAAATGAAGGTAGGATTTTAGGTCGATACGTACCACCGAGAAGGCCGAGACCGAGGCCGAAACCACAGCCGGCACCAACACCGAAGCCGGGACCCATCTTGCCGAGTTCCTTTGTTTTGAGGACCGGAAGCTTCGAGAGCTCCCCCTTGCCGTCACCGCGACTCATCTCTCTGAACGTGACTGTTACTGTGACTGTAGGCTAGATGAGTCCTGTACTGTCCTTGGCTTGGTGTAGGTGTAGATGAAAGAGAAGGTAGCAATTGGAATCTGCAAATTTGGAATCCTCTTTGACTACAAGACCCGATGGAGGAGGAATCGATGAAGGATTCGGGTCGGATCCAATCCACTTACATAATAGAAATGGATATCGGACTCAAATAGGTTGATTTTTTTTTTTTTAGGAGTATATATGTTTTATCTCACTTTTCAAATTCAAACAGTTAATTTTAACTTTAAAAAATTGATTTAACATATAAATATCTCTATATATATCCCACTCTTCTTTTAAAGAAAAAACTCTCTTTTTTTCTGTCTTCTCTTTGTTTTGAAACCTCTAATTCGAGCTAGAGTAAAATTGAAATAGAGTAAAACAGACCTTCTTGTAATATATATTTGTGGAATGTTAAAAATAAAAATATTAATTTTAAGATGTCTAAACATACTCACTAAAATGTTAACATAATAGTTGTACTATGTAGCAGAGACTGCTTCAACTCTTGTGATCTATGAAGGAAACGAGCCAAAAAACAAGTCTTTGAGGCTATTATGCCCAAAGGTTCCTTGAGGATGTCGCATCCTAAGGAGCCGTGATTCAAAACTTATGCACGCGTAAATAATCACGATACACTATATCATGTACGCATCATTCAGCATGACACAAAAGATAATGCTAGGTATAGCGTTCGACGCGTCAAAAGAACATGGAGAATGAGTATCATTCCCTTCTTTTGCCTCTGTAATTAGATTGGCCTGAGAAACTAATCAATCAACTTCATGGCATAAATAACAGTATATTATGTAAAAGTAAAAATAAACTTCCTTGATTGCAAGATAAGTTTTATACAATGTGTTCTTCAAATTAGCAATGCTACATTCTTAATCCCTATAATTTAATTTCTCCTCCTTCCCATTCAATTTCAACTAAAATCAATGATGTTAGATAATTACACCAAATTATGAACGTGGTTTTTACATGTAACAGGGAAATTTTGTTTAACAATTGATTCCTTGGTTGTGCCAAAACTTGGCATTACATTGGCCATTTGAACCCCGATTCCGCTGCTCCAATAGCGTGTCACCCGATGAAGAGCTCAAGCTCTGGGAGTGGCGTAATGAAATAATATTCTGCTCTTTCCTCGGCGCGGTATCAATGATCAACACAGCATTACATGCTCATTATAGCTCTTGATGAAACCTCTAATTCACCCTCCTGCAACTCCCGTTCACTAGCTTTGTTTTCCTGAAAGTAACATATAGGCATAAAAATGGGTTGTCCCCATAATAGCTATACTAGTAGAAAGAAATAGGCCTAAGTATGACTCATTCAGTAACAAGTAGCAGTTGGATTGAAAATTTAGGATTGGGAATGGGTTTCAAGAACGGGAATGAGAATGAGATTACCATTCCAAAGCCATTTTCATGACCAAAAAGTCAAGATTCAATAATGAAGAATGAGAATCTCATTCCTCTTCATTCCTGAACAAAAATCATAATCCAAATGCTACCCTAAAGTTATATGATGCTACACAATGGAAGGAAGCCAGCCTTAGCTTATAATTATCAGCACAGTTTCTATCAATGTTTCTTTTGTAAGTGTGTGCTTCATCACCTTTGATGAATGTAGAGATGTTAAAACATACAATTCAAATAGTGCACGAGACCCTTCACTAAGGTATATAAAATATTACCGCTGAGTCTTTCAAACTGTTTTCAGCAAGGTACCGCTTCAATGCACCATCTCCACGAAGAATTTTTCCTCCACATCCGATGGCGTTTACTGAGCCCACTGAGTCCTCATCAACCACAACAGCATCTACTCTATCATTTCCCGTTTTAATATCTGGAACCTAAAGCATAAACAACTCCATCAATCAAAACTATTGTAGAAGTGAAAGAAACTAAAATTTGTAGGAAATTTCTGCAAATTTAGTGGGCCATCTGCTTGAGGATACATCCCTTATGTCAAACAGGTCAACACTCCCATCTACTCAATTAAGAAAGTGTTAAATATGGATATTATTACACATTCCTGTGGAGAAATTTAAAATGGCTGCCTATACATGATTATGTTATGATCTATGATTCTTTTACTTATTTTTCCTAAATTCAGAAAGGGAGACAGTTCCCAGTTCTAAAAATTAGCAGCATCTATGTCCGTTAGCCATAACATTAAAGAATACCCTATGCTAGAATCAGATGTTTCATGGAAGCCAATAAGTCGTTAAGGATTAGGTCCTAGCATACCTCATACATGGCTTCAGTTAAAATGTTCTCTAATATGGCTCTCAAACCCCTGGCGCCTGTATTCTTGGCCATTGCCTTCTTTGCAACAAGTCTAAGTGCTTTCTCTGTGTAATGTAGCTTGACCTGAAATTGGGTAACAAGTCATATGGTCATCGTCCAGAGGCCTAAATTAAGTTTAATCGGACGCTTAATGCCCTGATAAGAGATTGAAGGCAAAAATGCTTACATTGTTCATGCCAAACAATTTCTTGTATTGCTTACCAAGAGCATTACTTGGTTCACTAAGAACCTGTACAAAATAACACTAAGGTATTAATTCTACTGGTTACTGAAATATATGAGAAATCTTGAATTTGAACAATAGCATTACCTGAACAAGCTGGTCCTCAGTTAGAGCTGACAAACTAACAAGAATAGGAAATCGTCCAATAAACTCTGGTATGAGACCATATGCAATAAGATCAGAACTTTCAACCTGAAATGCAACAGAGAACAACTCACATGCTAATAATAGAGGGAGAATTTTGGCAAGAAATTTAACCAAGTGGGAAGGTTAACAAGAAGGACAATATTAATGGGAAGTGGAGATTTATATTTGCGATGAAACATATTTAAAAGGTACCAAATCTCACCGACTGAAGTAAAGATGATGTCGCTACAGCATTGGTTATTCCACCAGTTCTCATGTTAGCACGAACAGGTGCCCCAAAACCAATAGAAGCATCTTGCCGTCTGATAAAAAAAACGATTTCATAGTTTAAACTGCTCCAGACAGAACAGGACATAATGACTAGAGGATATGTGTATGTTAACATAAAGTGTTACCTGTCCGAAATAGTTTTCTCAAGATCAATAAATGCTCCACCACATATAAAAAGAATGTCTTTTGTATAAATCTGCAGGTTGTGCAAAAGGAACTAAGAAGAGGGTTTGGCAAAATAACAGTTCACTTGAAATTTGAAAAAATAAAATAAAAAATGGAACAGGTAAAAAATGAAGAAATAAATATTACCTTCATTCTCAGTAACCTTTTTGAATTGTAATAGGAAAAAATTATAAATAAACAAAATGAAGAACAAAATCCTTGAAATCCTCATAGTCATTAGCGTCTTAAAATAACTAAATTAGTTGATAATTTTGAAAACATTCAGTGACATCCAGATGTTTCTTGAACGAAAAACTAAAAAGAACAAACATGACAAGAAAAGCTATAGAAGCCATTAGCATATATAACATAGACAGTGGTCTCAATGATTACTTGCATGTACATGCTCTGAAGATCTATGAACTAAAAACATCTCTCTCAAACATTTGAGGATCAAACTCCAAAACTGTCCATGGTAAATCTAATCTGAAACTTCATGTCCGCATTCGCAAGTTTTTTTTTTTTTTCCTCTTTTCAGGTGAGAGGAATTCTTTTAAAAAGAAAAGTGAAAAGACATAAATGGCCTTTGAATTTTTTGACATTGTTTCACTTCAGTATTTCTGTGCCAACTATATTAGATAGTTAAGTAACCCTTACCTAACAAAAATACAGACCAGAAAACAGTGAAAGTATATATAAAATTATGTTTATATTTCAGAAAATAGTGCTGAAAATTTATGTTCTAAAACGTGCAACAAAACCAATATATTGTGGGGGGACATACTCATGTATCACATAACAGATGTTTAAGAAAAAGGACGCAATATCATAGTCAGTAAAATGAACAAAGGACTTACACTAAAATACCTGAATATTATCACCCCGAGGATGCTTTCTTGCCCCCTTCTCTGGGACATTCACTATCTGGACATGATAAAAATATTCTAATTTAAGCTAGCAGCTGATGACAATATCATATCATTTATTAGTATATGAGTGGTTGTTAATGTATATCACATCATAACTTTCACTTCCAACTATCATTGGTATATTAGTGCATGAGCGGTAAGTGTTTTAAACACAACTTTTACTTCCAAATTTAACTTATCGCCTTCTTGATCCAGACTTTTTGCTTCATTCCCAACAAAAGACTTTTATACCTTCAGCTTCAAGCCACTAAGAAATTATCGTTCATCAATGCTAGAGCCCTTAAACTCATGTAATCCAAGAACATGGCATTATGTACCAACAATGACTTTCCAGTTCTTCTACAAGTATCCTGGAACCTTAAATCACAATCATAATTACAAATATGGACTCTACCACCAAAATATGCAGTTTTTCCCTAACAACAGCCCATGTCAAATATACTCACAAACACCGCATGTAAGCTCAAAAAGTGCAATCATTCTGAGAAGCCTACAGGGATCAAAAGGGCTTAATATGTGTGTCGTAGCACTTGATAAATATATGACTAGAAAGAATGAGTGGAGTGGGCGGTGGCATAACCAAAACCAGCACTCTCACAATAGTTCTTTCAGAAATTTTTGTTTGAAAAAGTTAAATGAAATATCTAAGCAAAGCACTTACGGTTCCTTCTAGAATTTTCAATAAAGCCTGTTGAACACCCTCTCCAGAGACATCTCTGCTGATGTTTAAGCTATCAGCCTGCAAAGTGGCTCCAGCATTGATATTAGATACAAAAACCTTGGAAGTTAAAAGATCAATAAATTAGAAAAACCATAGAACCTTCTTAGTTATTTTATCAACTTCATCGATGTAAACAATTCCTTGTTGAGCTGCTTGCACATTGAACTCAGCAGCCTGGTCATGAATTGAGAAATAAATAAGTAGAAAAATACTAGCAGAAAACTTAAAGATGCAGCAGAAAATTTTTAAGTAGAAAGAAAAAACCATTTAAATTTAAGAATATCTCAAGTAGAAGACAACTCTATTTGTACAATTTGTAGATAGTAAAAAAGAAAATAAGTTTTGCGAAGTTTTCGTACAACAGCATAAATGAATAAATAGAGTATAAGTAAAAATGATTCATATTCTAAACAAAAAGACTTGAAACTCGTGTTTTTTAAAAAAGACTTCAAAGCTCAAGGATCAACAATGAAGGTTGATGTCTGAGTGGATCATGCTAAATCAATAACTTCCCAACAAAAATGCAGCTGAAAAAACAAAAATGAAGAAGCAGGTAAATGACACATAGCAACTTAAATGAGCCAATAATTCTCAGAACTCATTAAAATTTTCATACTTTCTTTTTCCTTTTTGTTTTTACGGTAATGGTAAACATTCATCTCCATGTATATAGCCACAAACAAGGACCATCATGGTAAGCTCAGTTATTAATCTGAACTTTAAATAATTGCAATCAACCATCATATAGAAATAAAGTAACTAAATAAATAAAGGCATATTCCAGCACAAACACTGAAACACAAAAAAAGAAACTGTTTACAAACATCATGGAAGGCAACATAACTCCAAAGCCAAATAACTAATCGAATGGTTATCAGTAAAATTTAAATATACAATAACAAGAATTTACCATGAGTAGCTTATACAATATTGACTCAACATCTTCTCCAACATAACCTGCCTGCAAGAAACAAGTTCCTACCATTATTAGTCGAGAAACAATAAGAAAAAACTTGTAGTTGTAGCCTACAAGATTGTAACCCACACAAATAGAGAACAAATAAGTCACAACAACATATTCTAAGACTTCTTAAATCATTATATAAGTAATGTTCGTCGCCTACCATACTTTTTCCCTAATCAATTGTGAACACAATACGTGGGGAGTAACCCAGTCAAAATCATAGATTCCCGATGCTCAAAAAGACAAATATATTAGGTAACTCAGGTCAAAATTAAAGACTAAGTTGGCATCTAGATATCAGTTTCCTTGATTTCCAAGTAATGACGAGATGTTGTATTTTCCTTCTAGGGGTAAGTATGATATATCAAACAGAACTAAGTTTTTACCTGTGTTAAAGTTGTTGCATCAGCAATGACAAATGGCACATTCACAAAACGTGCCAATGTTTTAGCAAGTAAGGTTTTCCCTGGTTTATAAAACATTAGTTAGAAGGGAAGTTGTCAAAGGTTTATAACAGACTAACAATAAATAAAGAAAATGTGAAAAACACTGATTGCCACTGCATCACACAGAATATATACTATAATCACAACATGGACATCTCACCTGAGCCTGTTGGCCCCATCAAAAGTACATTGCTCTTTTCCAGCTCTACTTTATCGTCATCATCTGTTGGTTCTGTATTTTCTGATCCTTCTCCTGACCTAGTATTAAAGTCCAGGACTTCAGTATTGACAAACGGATCCACTACAACATGTTGAGAACTCTAAAAGGAGGTAGACACACTCTATCAACAGCTTACAAAATGTATTAGATTTCAAGGAACAAAGTGGAGCCCCATGAGAAGGAATGCTGATTCAATAAGTGTGGGGAACCAAAAATGATAAGAAAAAGGACATTTGAAACAAACCCTTTCTCTTTCTGTGTGTAATTGATCCTCTTGTAGTGGTTGTAAACAGCCACAGAAAGTATCTGCAACATAAACAACATGCATCAATACAAAAGGTCAGCGCTTGATATTAAGCACAGAATATGCATGCCCAATGTAACAAGGATCCTTTAAAAAATGGAATTGGTAATCAATTAACTGAATCAACATAGTAAGCATAAACACAATGCAATATAAGATATAGCGAGACATTGCACACTTGTACGGTTATGCACATTGGTACAAATGCACTAATACTTCAGAAGCTAATGAAATGTGAGGTAATTGACTGATGTGCAGCAATGGATTACATAACAGACAGAGCATTGAACAAAAAGAAAAGCAACCTTTTTTGCTCTTTCTTGGCCAATAACAAACTTGTCAAGCCCCTTGCAAATCTCCTTCGGAGTTGGGAAATCCTTGCCAATTTTGGACCCGCCCCATTCATTCCTCTCTCCACCAGGCCCAGCCGCCCGAATGCCAATAACTTTGCGGGCAAAAGTCGGGCCAGTGGCAATAACTCTGTGAGCTAAAGGCGGGCCTGTTGGAGTATGCACAGCCAAGCCATCAGGGGGCGGAGGGGGCCGATTTTCCGGTGGATCAACACCGGAGGACTTGAAATTCTTCATGAGTGAGAGTGACACTCTAAGCTTGTTACGCCAAAATTTCTCACCACCACCATTTCTATTACTGGTATTGCTGCCATGCTTCTTATCGGAATCCCTTTGTTTATTGTTAATACCATTAGAAGCAGA
>JAYMTA010003791.1:0-13632 GCA_036897625.1 Pelargonium cotyledonis | reverse complement strand
TATATTATTTGCTATGGTTTGAGATTATGAAACATAAAACAACTCAACTATGCAAATCATATTGTATCTATAACACTAAGCGTTGGGTCATCGGGTAAGTAGTTGTTTTGGTTTAAGCTAAAGTTTTGAGTTCGAGACTGAGAGAATGCAGCTGCGTTTGGCAGGGAGAGTTTTGCCGCTCTTATGGGTCCACGTTCTAGCGGGCCTGTTTAGGAAACCTCGTGGTTAAGATCCAAAAGAGAAGAAGTATATATACTGACATGACTAATTTGATTGATTTGTAACAATCTTTCAATACCCTATTGGATTTCACGATGTGTACGAGGTGAACGGAAACTGAGTACGACAAATGTATAGTACCGCCGTTGAACGAGGCATTGTTCACCGGAAACGATGAGATAGTTTTGACATCACCGGGAAGAAAATGATACATTTGTGGAGTGGCTTATCACTGCGAGCTCTTAGGACAAAAGTTATTCATCACCGTGCAGCCCCAGTCAGCTCCATCATTAGCAGCTTCGTCCTTTCAAGCTATGCTTGTAAAATTAAACTATATATTGTATTCTAGCTTAAATTAATACAAATAACACTTAAATGAATAATCGTCATACTTTCATTTTGATATAAATAAATACGTGACAATCGGGTAATGATGATATTGTATGTTGTTGTGACATTTGAATTTTTCGAGAAAGAAATAATAATATAATGGTGTTGATGCGCCTGTTTTGACCGGAGTCAAAAGCAAACACACTAGGATGATGATGTGTCGAGTCTTCTTGTCCACGTTGGCAAAGGAATTACTAAATTATTCTAAGTCATTTATCGGTCACTATTCACCTCCGTCACTATTCACTTCGGTCACTATTCATAGCGTAAAAACAAAATCTAAACACTTGTCAACACGACAAGAATTCGTTATCCTAACAAGAAAGTCGTATTTTTTTTCATAACGTCAATATTAAAATGAACATATAATTAAATCCACTATTAATAGATGTTTACTAGTCACCATTTAGTAGACAAATTGATAAACTTCGAAAGAAGAATGGAGGCCGAATGAAACACAACCGGTTGAATCCCTAAAAGAAGAAGAGAAAAAGAGTCGCTAGACTACATCATTTTTTATTATTATGAATTTAACAAA
This sequence comes from Pelargonium cotyledonis, assembly GCA_036897625.1. NCBI lineage: Eukaryota > Viridiplantae > Streptophyta > Magnoliopsida > Geraniales > Geraniaceae > Pelargonium > Pelargonium cotyledonis. The sequence continues at coordinate 12,485 of JAYMTA010003791.1, read as the reverse complement.
ATTAGATAGTTTAAATAATTTTTATTATTATTGATCGAATCCAAAATATAAGAAAAAATTCAAAACATTTAAAAACTCAACATGTCTAGGTTACAATTTTTATTAATAAATTTAATATCAAATGACAAAATCAACACTTTTTTAGTACATTTTAAAGTGAATCATAACAAACTAATAGTGTTAGAAATATTTTAAAACATATTGTGTTAAAATGATTGCCTATTTTTTATTTTTTAATAATTAACGAACTATTTTCATACTAAAAATTTATAGGGTGTAATGTATATCAGTTGACAGATATAAAGTTACATCAGTTAAACTAATAAGGTGATGACACCTCATTTAAGATCATGGATTCGGACGTGTCGCTCCGCTCCCAAAAATTCACTTGGGTGGGTATAAGTAATTTTAAATGAGGTGTCATCACTTTATTGACTTTGTTAAGTTGCAACTGATATACATTTTATCCAAATTTAAAATGGTGGTCTATTTTTATTAGTGTTAAATAATGAGTTTAATGTATATCAGTTAACTGATATAAAGTTATATCAGTTAAACTAATAAGGTGATGTCACCTTATTTAAAATCATAGATCCGGACGGGTCGCTCCGCTCCCACAAATTCACTTGAGTGGGTATAAATAATTTTAAATAAGATGTTATCATCTCATTGGCTTTTTAAATTGCAACTAATATATCAATTAACTGATATATATTTTGCCCTTAAGTAATTAATGGAGATTGAATTATTACACACACAAAATTGATTAGCAATTGAGCACAAACATTACAGTAGAAATGACCTTACACACACACAATACTCATTTTTCGAACTGTTAAAGCAAAAACACCAACAGAAACGACTCCATCAACTGTTTTAGTCTCTTCCAATCGAACCTCGCAATTCCCCAATCATCATGATCCAATTCCATCTCCGTCTCCTTCTGATTCTCGGCTTCTCGCTCTCTTCTTCTCTATCCTTCCACTTCGAATTAGAACCAGGTCACACCAAATGCATCGCAGAGGACATCAAACCCAATTCCATGACTGTTGGCAAGTACAGCATCGTCAACCCCAAAGACCCAGATCGCTATCTCCCCGATTCCCGCAAAATCACCGTCAGGGTATGTTCTAATCGCCCATTTCACGCAGACCCAGATCAGAAAAACCGATACTTTCGATCGTTTTGTGTGTGTGAATTTTGGGACTTTTGATTGTTTTGTTAGGTGACATCGTCTTATGGGAACAACTATCATTACGCGGATCATGTGGAGTCTGGGCAGTTCGCGTTCACGGCGGCGGAGGGTGGAGATTACATGGCTTGCTTCTGGGCAGCTGATTATAAATCAGAGGACAAGTACTCCATTGATTTTGAGTGGAAGACAGGTGTGGCTGCTAAGGACTGGTCTGGTGTTGCTAAGAAAGGCAAAGTTGATGTAAGTCTCATCATGAAACTCTTTTCTTTTTTGGGAAATTGAATATACCTCTCCTAAATTATGTCTCTTTTGCACATGATTACTAGAATGTCCTGAATTTTCCTTTTTGGTAATTAGCAAAATGTTTGGTTTGTTTGATCTTGTGCAAGTGGCTTATCATAATTGAGATTCCGGCTAAATGCCAGAGAAAATTCTCTAAATCTGGTGAAAATTTTCATATTCAGGCAATGTTGTGCGAGGGTGAATCATAGTACAAAAGGGTAATTTCCAATATAGGAATTTTTTATGATGTGCGTGGTCAAAATAACGATATTTATGGTTAATTATGATTGGCCTTATGGTTTAGGGTGAGTGTGGGTGGCGAAAATATATGTAAGAGACACAGTTGAGGAGAGTTACACGCATTTTTTTTCTACTTTTTTGATATGTTTTGTTGTGTTACTTACATTGAATTGATTTAGCCGACTAGAGATAGTGTTGGCAGAAAGAATCGAATAGTTTTACTTACAGGGTATTTATGAGTTGGATTCTTGGTGCATATTGTTTGTCTCGGTTTATGGCCATTAAGTACATTACAGTTCCACATGATGCTTCTTTAAACTAATGGGTTCTCTCATAGTACAAGTTAGTCTTTCGGGGGTTGTACTCTCTTTTGGACTTGAGTTGTTTCATTTGCGTTTTATTGAGAATTGGTGAAGTAGAAAATGTCGAGTTAAGATTGTGTTGTCCAAAGTGAGTTGTTGATGCTTTAGACAAGGTGTAGTGGCATGATCTCGAGTGATTTTTTTTAGTTATGGATTCTTTAACCTAATAGGCTAATCTTTTGGATTGCGCAAATGTTTTGATTTAAGTTAGAAAAAAGGTTTTAGTATTATAGAAAGCGAAGGAGAAGAAGATAATTGAGCTTTGATTTCAGAATATTCTTAAAGAATCACTCTAAAGCCGAGAAGAGGAAGATAAGTCTCAGAAGAACAAGAAGAAGATAATCGTGTTTTTGATTTCTGTATTCTTAGAATACATCGCGGGAAAAGCTAAACTGTTTTAGATTTAATGCTAGCATGTGGTAGAACTTAGCTGTGTGCTTTATTTATACTGCAATTTAATTCTTTAATATTATGCAATGTCAGGTCATGGAAATAGAGCTAAAGAAGCTATTTGATGATGTTACATCCATCCACGACGAGATGTTTTATCTTCGAGAAAGGTGAGGAAACAGAAACATCCCGAACTGAATTTATGTTAGAGGTTAAATATGTGTTATATGAGCCAACACAAACACTAAACTTTTAATAAATGTGTTTGTGTAGGCTTTTGTCTTATGTTTCTCACATTCTCTTTTTTCCACTATTTTACATAAAGTGCAATAGATTTGTACGAAAGTGAAGGGATGTGAGTGAGAAAGAGGGGATGAAATGGAAGAGAATTAGAGATGAGACTTGAAAGACATAAGAGAATGTTTTGGGTTTAGCACCTAATTTGAACAATAATCGTTAGCGTGTTGTGCATGTTTCACAGGTTTAACACAAACACGATACGATTATCTAAACATCTTTCCGTCGCTTAGGGGATGGCGCAATGGTCTAGACACACATCTCCATGTGGGAGGTCGTGGGTTCAAATCCCATTGCGTCGGGTGAGGTGGGGTTCTAGGTTAAAAGGAGAGAGCTACCCCTTTGTGTAGCTCAACTTTTTGAAAGAAAAAAAAAACACAAACACGACACGATCGTTAAACATGTTGGGTTCTTCGACATCAACACAACCTATTTACAAATATGTTGAGCCGATACATGCTTAAATCTCGTTGTGATCATCTTAGGTCATGTGTCTTGTCTAAAATTGTCAGCTCTAGTTCCTAGTAAGGGTAACAAAACGATTATTAAACATGTTCCGTCTAAAATTGTCCAATAATGGTACGAGTCTCGTGACCGGTCTGCTCTCTTTTTGTGGCATACTGTAAATTGATTTTTACATCCAGGGAAGAAGAAAGGCTGAAACTGAATCAAACAACTACCTCGAGGATGGCCTGGATGAGTTTCCTTTCACTTTTCGTTTGCTTATCAGTGGCGGGATTGCAACTATGGCACTTGAAGAGTTTTTTCGAGAAAAAGAAGCTCATTTAATTTTCATTCACAATAAAGTTTTATGAATTTTATTTGTTTATCTTGTAATATATTTGAGCAGCATTATGCACTTTGATCAAAATTTTAGATCAAATAAATCCATATATTGTACTTGTGTTCTTAGGTAATATAGTTTTATAGAAGCAATTAGCTAATTTCTCATGATCACATTGATCATAAATTCCCAACAAATTACTCGTATTATTTTTCGGTGTATTGCAATTCGAGTTTCATGTCATTTTTTCTGGGTGAAAAAGCCTAATTCGAACTTGAAACCGAAAGAGGTGCGGGTCACAATAATAACACATTAGAAACCCTAATAATTCTATTTCAACCAATAATGATTAGAACTGAACTGTACCAACCAATAATAGATTCATCAACACAAGATGTCACACTGGCAAATCGTTCGTTTCGGGTACTTACAATGACAAGAACACGATAATAATATTCAAATCAAACGAGAATGAAAACACCTTTTTCCAACCAATATATGAAGAATATATAAACCATTCAAATTTAGAAACAGATGAAACCGACAAACACAATCTCTGCGCATAAACAAGATTCTGCTCAGAAAATGGTGAACCAGCCATTGCAACTTATGATTCTGAGTTTTTTTTTTATTCAGTTGATTCAAATCACAATATCATTTGCGCAATTCAACAGGATGACAAGAAGAAATGGCTTACGTTTTCGTTGTTTACACATATGAACGTGCCTTTGCTCTTGAATATTATGAATTGAAAATGCTCCAATGATGATCGTTTGGTAGATTTTCCTTGATCTTTTCCAGCCTCTTGAGAATTTCCAAGAAAGAAGGTCTGTTGTTCATGTCATGAGCCCAACACTGCTCAGTTAACCTGAAAAGTGAAAACAGTCCATAGGAAATGAATTACCAATTCAACCATTCGAGTTTCTGATATTTGTGTGTGATAGAGAGAGAACATTCATCCCCAAGTAGCCGAGGCTACATTACTGCTGACTATATTGGAAATCATAGACAAAAGTATATACAATCAACAAAAAAGTTGGCTGAAGACAAATTTAATATATAAAAAAAAAAACGAGTTTAGAGGGGGATAAAAATTGTTGGTGACAGTGTGATGGCATATGCAGGGCCTCCTAAAGACCTACTATGAGAAGGCGATTTAGAGGTTTAACTGATCTAAGGAACATAACTAGGTGTAATTAGTTGTTCCATAGAGTAAAAACAAACACCCCAGATTGAACCTTTTTATTAAACATGCCAACTTGAAGACTGAAGGATGATGCTAATCACACAACAGGAACATAGTAGAATGAATAGTTTCGGTGTCAAAGTGAGTAAAATTGGAGGTTCAACCGTTCAAGGACATTTCTCATGACTCATGCAGATATAGCATTACATATGATGTGCTTCTAGAGTACTAGATGATTAATATGTTGTAAGAAAGGAGCCTCAGCCACAAAACAGGCAAAAAGATGGATGGATGGCAAAACAAGAACAAATGTAACAAAGAATGTATCGTTGTATAGGATTATGAAGAGTAACTAACAATATTTTCTGAGACAGGCTTAGCAACATGGATGAGCAGCAAGACAAAAATAAATCTAAAGATGGGTGCAAGCTGAATGTGTTCCGAAGGGAGCAGAAACGAACATGGGCCAAGAATGTGAGAATAACGAGGGCGAAAAATATTTAAAAATAGTGCACATGGATGATGTAGAATAGAAAGATAAATTGAAATATCATTTTAAATGTAAAATAGTATACTTCAAATAATAAACATATACACATGACCCCTCTGACGACAAAATGATAATCGAAGTGTGTAAATGTGAATCCTGTTAAATAATATTCTAATGTACGAAATACACACACACACACACGACCCCTCTGAAGACAAAATGCTAATGGATGTGTGTAAATGTGAATCTTGTTAAATAATGCGAGCATGTATTATATTTATATTGGAAATAATGTTATCAGTTATTCATGGAATGCTAATTACCCACAATAATACACTCACATTTAGTTTGTGACACAAAAACGTAGTGTATATAACATTTTGCATTTTAGATTTGATTGTAAGCCGTGTTTTGCTACTTTCCAATTTTAACTTACTCTCTCAGCTCTGCGGTATATCCTTTAGAGCGAAACATAGGCCTATGCCCCTCGGCCACATGTTTGGCTGCTTCATAAGGTTCGTAACTCGAAAGTGGTGGATCTCCTTCAAGCATCTATGCCAGATGATGAAATAATGATTCAGAGATTTATTTCAATTAACTCTAAATCTTAATAACACTTCTTATGCAACCTGAATTTTACCTCATACAATATCATTGCAAAAGAAAACACATCAACCTTCTTATCATATTTGCGGTGCTTAAAAACTTCAGGAGCCATATAACGATCTTTTGTTTTGTTCCATGAGAAACATAAACAAACGTAAGTTTCAAGAAGAAAAAATTGTACTTCATTAAAAGAATATTAGATAAAACACTCACAACTTCCTGTCTCGCCAGTCATTTTGTACACATCATGAGAATTCTTAACTTTGACGAGCTTGCTTAATCCAAAATCTCCAACTTTTAAATGGTCCGCGCTGGAGTTGACTAAAAGAACATTCCTGAAATTCGGAAAGTGAGCAGGTGAAAAAAAAAATGACAACTTCCAACTACAAAAGAAAAGGAGAAAAGAAAGAAACATCTATGAGAGGTTTAGTGTATTGGTGTAAAGCAGAGATTTTGCCCTTTCTAGTAGGCCCACCAAAATTCAAGCACGAAAAGAAAAAAGAAAGAACTTATTCACCTTGGTTTTAGGTCTCTGTGAACTATGACATTTGGTTCATTATGAAGATATGCCATGCCTCTGACCACGGAAATATTACAAAAGTCAAATAAGCAAAGTAATATTATTCATTAAGCCTGCAAGTAGCATTTCATAAAACTTAGGCAATGCTTGTATAAGACTCCAACTTTCATACTATCGTTTTTCAGATAACTCCGAAGAACTGTATAGTTTGAGGTGGAGAAAAGCATAGAATCTGGTGATTGTCCCTATTTACTTTCTTCAGGGAAAATCATTAACAATGGCTTGCCACAAACTAGAGGCACAAGGTACAAAGATGTTCAAACAGTTTTCTCAAGGTAGTAAAAGAGATCATTATAAATGTCAATTACCTGGCAATGTCCAGTGCAAAATTGATTGCTGTTGAAGGACTAAGTGAACCTTTCTCCTTGAGGTACTGATGAAGATCACCCTATAACAGCAGATCAACTCAATATGTGAGCAAGACAACTAAAAAAGACTTTTGAGATCAAGATAATAAGAATCATAGAGAGAGCAGGAAATTGAAAAGTACCCCTCGTAAAAACTCAGTAATTAACATAAGGGGCTTCTTATCAGTCACAGCTCCAAGAAACTGAACTATATTAGGATGGCGAAGCTTTACTAGCAAATTTGATTCATGCCTGAAGTCTTGACTGGATTGGGACAGCAACAAAAGATGTATGAAATTTACATTCTAGACAGACTAGCTACAATAAGAAAGTTGATTACAGCTACAACTAATAAGAGATTCCACAAAAAGAAAATGATCATGGGAAGCCGAAATATTGTACTCTTAATCCAGAAGGATTTATTAAGTTACGAATTATTATTTTGTATAAGAACTCGTTGTGAATAAGAAGCAAGCCAGTGGTTAATTGTATGGACAGTAATAATATGTACTAGATTACCATAAAGCTATAGATCCTAAAACCAGAAGTTTCTGTATCTGTACTTAAACATCCAAGTCACAAACCAGTACTAGGGGAAAAAAAAACTATAAAATGAGACTTACACCACCAATCTATCATCTGAAAGATTTGGAAGAATACGCTTGACGGCTACTGGTGTCCCACGCCAGTAGGCTTTTAATATCTCACCAAAAGACCCCTATAGCATATCCGGTATCATCGGTTAAGACACATTTTGTAGATATAATGAAAAAACAAGAACCATCAAGAGGTTTAACAGAAATCAGCAAATTTGAGCAACACAAAAAATAACTTAAGAAGCAAAGTGTAATGTGAAACAAAAAACCAAAGCCACATCGAACAGCATCACTGGGATTATCTAAATATTTCCGTTAACTATAATCACAAAATATATGTGGCATGAGGGAAAAAATCTGATACATAGGTTCACATAACAAGGCTACTAGTTCTTGATCAAATTTTCGGTTTCATGGCAGCATGATAATTGAGAATCCTCCGTTTCTGGTAACAAGACAAGCTGGAATCATGATGATCACTTCACAGTTAACACTACACATTAAGAGCCAGAACAGCAGCTACAACAAGATTAGTAACTTTGGACCCTAAAAAAGTGCTCAAGAGACTCCAAATTTTGGTATAATGACACCTACAGTACCATTACAACTCAAATGTAAATCTGCCTTCCATCACAACAGTAGACAAATCCTAATTGATGTTAAAAAAAACATTGGATCACAACCACACTCACAAAATAAACACTGGATCACCTTTCCAATAATAGAAGAATTTGAAAAATCCAGCTCCGTTGGGTCAATTTCCCAGTCACACTTATTTGGGAGAGGAGGCGGAACAGCCTTTGGCTCAAAATGGCTTCCACTTTGACCCTGCAGTAAGGACACTCAGAATCAGTTCCCATAAACGCAATAAATCAAAGGCATTCATTAATTTATTAGAAAAGCTCACATTAGTGTAAAGTGTATTATAAGGCAAGCGACATAAGGATGGTAAAATCATGAGTTTCTGCATTTAAGCGAGTTACCATGTGAATAATAAAATGTTCCCACAATTATGAGTGTGCACATCAAATAATGATACCTCAGAAAGATTGGCCAACATTCAGTGATTGCAATAGAGGGTAATTGCATGTTATTGATATAGTTGTATGCATACCATTTTCCTTTACGAAAAAGTTCAGAAGTACACATATTTGGTTTTAAAATATCTTAATATCACCATCAAGAGTAAAAGTCATTCAATCTAAACTAATTAAACAATTTGGAGGATGTATAAGCAAACCAAAGCAGGTTGGGCCAAGCAGTTAAGCGCTTCGAATTCCCTTTTCGGTCTCAAGTTCGTGCCTCTCTGCTGACAGTATGGGGTGGGATTATGGGTTAATAGGGGAGAGCTACCCCTGTTGTGTAACTCAAATGATAAAAATAAAAAAAAAGAAGATGATTACTACTTTAACAACTCTCTCAATCCCATAAAATAAAATCTCTAATTAACAATTTAAAGGATGTATAAGCAACTGTTGCACTTGTAGTTCGTAAAGACGCAAGAATAAATATAAACCTGAGATGATAAAGTATGATGATGAGGAAAAAAGACTGATAATATGATGCACTTAATTTTTTTCCGAATGTTCTACCATAGGCCAATCATTACATCCTAAACCAAATCATAATTAACAATTAACAAAATATAAAACTAAGATAACAGCGACCTCGATGAAGAATTAAAGAGAAGAAGCGAATCAATGGACTTACATAAGACAAGCCACCATATGCTTTCAAGAAAGCGATCATCTTCTGCTTCTTAGCTCCTTCTGCATCTGCTAGAGGCTGTCATGACAAAACATTTCAAAAACTAATATTCCCTGAAAAATTGTCACAGCACCAACAGAACCTAAACCAATTCAATCAACGAACTATGACATTGTCTTTTCAGGTAACATTTATGCAACAAAAATATCTAGCATCAGTTCAAATTGCAAGCACATCAAGAATAAAAAAAACTTGAAGACCACCTTACAATTTTAGGAAAGCAATCAGATTCTGCTTGTCAGCTCCTTTTGTATCTACTAAAGGCTTATAATTTTTTTTACATAAAAATCCTAATTTCCTCAGAAAATAAAATACAAACTCGCTGAACCAAATTCCCTGTAGAAATATCTCAACACTGGCCAAAGGTCCAAAGCTAAACCAATTCATTAAAAAAAAAAAAAACTGAGAATCAGATATTTCAGTTAACAATTTATGCAACTAAAATCTCTAGCATCTATTCAAACTTCAAGCACAGTGAAAATCGAAATTCAAAGCCAGATACTGCCTCTGAATCTCCCTAGAAACTGCAACTAAAAAAATTAAAAATTCCTATTTCGTAACAACAAACTAGCTGAGTGAAGTGAAAAATTCCTGAAGAAATCACACAGCACAAGCCTAACTAAACTAATTCAATCAAGAAAAGATGACATTTCATTTTCAGATTACAATTTATGCAACTAATATATTCAAAACCAAACAATCAGAGCTCCTTACCATCACTCCCAATCATTCCACAAACACCAAGATAGTCAAATTTGAATTGAAATGAGTAAAAATTACCGTATTTTTCCAGCGATCCTGCGCGTTGACATCGGCGCCGTACTCAATCAAGCACTTGGCGACGTCGACCCAGCCGTGGAGGGAGGCGACGTGAAGTGGAGTGCGACTGTCGTAGTCTCTGGCGTGGACGAGGTCTTGATCTTCCTCGAGAAGCTTGCGGACAGCTGCGGCGTCGTTTTGGTGGGCGTGCCAGAGAATTTGGGAGGTCCGGCTGACTCTGGCCTTCTCCTTCTGCTTCTCCTTGTCTCTGGCTGCTCCTCCGGCCGGGTCGGAGCTCTCGGCGCCGCCGCTGCTCATCTTCGGACTGAAACTGGTTTCTGGATCGGATCGGAAATCAAATTATTTGGCGATATTTATTTTTATTTTTATTCTTATTTTCTTAAATGTATTTGTTTCATTCTCCGGATATTCAGTTACTTACAGGTAATAACTAATGTAACTACTTCTTGCTAGAGTCTAGAGAATGAGTGAAAATATGAAAAAACACAAGTATTTGTAATTTTTTTTGGAAGGGAAACTACAAGAAGCTTGTTAAAGACATGTGCATCGGAACTAAGCCAAACCAAACCCTAAACGATACTAAGAAATCGAAACAAACCAAACTAATATAGAAAAAAACCAATGCTAGAAAAATTGCCCCAAACCTAGATATGTAATGAATAGAAATCAACATAGGGGCACTAGGAAACCCTCCTCCCGATATTGTCCAACCAACACCGACCTCACAAGCCGGCTCCACTCTTCACCGATCCAGGCCGAATAATCATTGGCTTTCTATGACCTGATCCTATAAATATACTCCGTAAATATTATTACTATTTTTCTAAAAGAAAAATCAAGGTAATTTTATTTAAAATTTCAAGTTGGTGTATTTATTAACTACTTATAACTTAAATATTTTTGCATGAAGTGAGATATGAAAGTTTGAACCGAAGATTGAATTTGTTTGTTAATTGAGTTACTTATTCAATTAATTTAATTTGCGTAGCGTCAACTATTGAGAACACGTCATCATGCCAACTCAAAATAATTGTCATTTGTTGAGGTGAATTCGTTAAAAATGCGTATCTTTTTCCTTTACAAAATCAACCGCCACAACTACACTGTTTTAATTGACTACAAATCTATACTATGTATGTTAAACTTGGTGAGAATGCATTAAGTGTTGCCACATCACCAAGTTTAACAATTTCAAGAATTTTTACCACATGACCTTTCATTTCTCATAGGTTACAATTTTAACACTATTAACTAATACTAATTACTAATAACATTGTCTATGACAAACACTATTATATAAACACTATACAACAATAGATAAAAGCTACTTATCTATACACATGTATGATTGTTTTAGCTAATACAAGATTCAAGTAATTCAAAGGTCACAACTTATTTCATTTCTTTATTTATTTGTAGATTTCCATAATCAATCTCATTTTTCTATTCATCATTTTCTTCTTCTTTCCGAATTCATGTTAAAGGAGATATCATGTTGTTGTATTCTCATGTTTACATGTTGCCTATTGTATTTTTTCTACTATTATATTCTTTCGTCAACTAAACTAATGGTAGTATACAATTGTGCAGGAACTTTGAAACAAATCATGAAGACAATAAGAAGATGGAACAAGTTCTCTTCTTATATATTAGTTAAACAAACATTTTTTTTAATGAAAATTAGAAAATTGATTTTCTTTTCTATGATAGTATCATGTCTTTAGTTAACATTTTCTATGCATGAATATGAATCAATCATGCTATACATATAATTGCCTATTATATGCTTTTTCTACTATTCTATTTTTCGTCAACAAAACTCATACTTAAATACAATTGTGCAGGAACTTTGAAACAAACCATGGAGATAAGTGAAAGATGGAAACAAGTTATCTTCTTATAAGTAAGCTAAACAATCAATTTCTTAAAAGAAAAACATAGTAACTCAATTTTCTTTTCTACGGTAGTATCACGTCTATTTCAAGTCATCCATTTTTATGCATGAATATGAATCAACTTATAATAAGCATTCAATAAAGTAATTATAGTTTTCTACATTATGGTAGACTCTCTTTTCAGTTTCATACCTTATGTTTTTTTTCATTGTTTTTCCTACCCTATGGTTTCCAAAGAAGGTTCCGTCAGTTAGTTCGGACGGAAAACACCATTAAAACAATCACGTGCCATGCACATGCCAGTTATATTTTGGAAATTCCTAAAATACCCTTACCTTATATACCCTTACCTCATTCATGTTCTTCGTTGGTTCTGGTTCATTTTCTTCTTCTTAGTTGGAGCAGATTAGGGAGCAAGCTCCATTATTGAAGGTGGAGGTTGTATTTTGAGTGAGATGGGGATGCGAACATCAATGGAAGAGCAGTCAAGTAAATCGACGAATGAGGACAGTGGAATGTTCTGTAAGTGCGGTGTGAAGGCCCCCATTTGTACGTCGTTGTCAGCAGCAAACCCTGGTCGAAAGTTTGCTGGTTGTGGCAAATACACGGTAAGCCATGACTGTTCTATCATAGCTGTTAGTTTGTGGAAACATTGGTGATTGTTTGTGAATTTTGTAGCACTGTAATT
>JAYMTA010003790.1:0-13633 GCA_036897625.1 Pelargonium cotyledonis | reverse complement strand
ATATATATATATATATAAAAAAAACTATTGGCACTATTTGTGTAATTAATGTATTTTTTTGGTTATTTTTAAGCTGGTCAACACATTGTTTAGAGATCTGACTTTTTTGGGCATTTTCTTAATATTTTTTTTCAACAACAAGACATTATACTTAAAATAACAATATTTATTACTCTTTAAATGAAGAGTCACCTTAAATCCCACACCATACCGTCGTTTTTCTAACATTTGAGATACTATATTAGCATAAATTTAGATTCTGAACTTTTGCATTCATATTAACATTCTGTTCAATACATAGTGCACAAAAAAATGTCCTAAGGTATCATGTTCAAACTACAACAGCAGCAGCAATGTAGTTATGTAGAAGGTTAAGGTTGATGTGTTACCGGTGGAGCTTTTTAAGCAACCATTTACTCCGCGCCGTGACGTCCATTGCCACAAACATCTTCGCCTTCTTCTCGTCTTCCAAAAGCACGCAAGCTTCCAAGAAGAGCTCGTCGTCCATGTTTGGTACAGTTTGAAGTGCATCAACAATACACTCTACCGAGCTAAAATCCATCTTCTCGTCATAAGCAACCATTGCTGAATCTAAACATTGCCTCCCGTTCGAGTTTGATGCTCCTACCACTCCCCCATTGCTGCTCTGGTCGTACATTGAGTTTAATTTTCTACGCTTCTTTCTCTGATAAAGGGCATCATTCTCTCTCACGCGATGGCCTCCGTTAACATTATCGATCCCAATTTCATCGAAGTTATCAAGGATCTCTGCTTTTATGCCAGTGCTACTCGTTAATCTTCCATTGAGAGATGCACTGCCATAAATTCTGCATAAGTCTAAGTAAGTATCCATGTTTCTGCCTTTGTATCTGATTGCATCCGGATGATCCTGCAAAAACATAGTTATCACATCAAATCCAATCGATATCTTAATCTACAATTTTCGTATGGTGTGTAAGGACGCTTTATCATTATCTCTCATCATGTGCACGTGTGTAATATTTGACGTAAACAGGAAAAAAATCGGTTGAGATGCAACAAGTAACCTAATCTATACTCTTCGCATGCTGTGAAAGAGGCATTTATACCTTAATATAAGCTTCCCAAATATCAGTTTGAGCAGTAATTGATTGCTTGGTTTCGTCCCACACAAAGCCCTCTTGATTGAGAAGATTTGTGATGTTGTAATAATCCTCCCTTAAGCTTAGAAACCGACTTTCCAGAACAAATTTGTCACATAGAACTCCAAAATTTTCATTGAACATTGTGATTATCCAGTCCCAAGCTTGATCATTGAATGTGTGACCGAAACTATTTCCACTCTGCACTGCCTCCAGCATAAGGTCAATAAAATAACATTCCATTGTCTTTGTCCAATGTATTCTTGGAGGACCATCTGTAACAAGGATTTGGTCATCCTCTTCACCTACAAATTGGAGGGAGGAAGGTATTAAAGCAAGGCAGTACATAATTTGATTTCAACCTAAATCTAACAGCATCATTTGAAATGAGTCTTTCTTTGAAACATAATGGAGTCATTTCATTTCAATGAAAATTCTTACTGTAATTGTTGAAGAGGTAACTAAAGTCCCACTTCGGAAAAGTAAAACGAATGAGCTATACATAAAAGTGCAAGTGAAACCATGCCAATAAAGTTCACATTTTATCAGTGGAAGCCCAAGTCATTACGTGTAGCCCAATATTAAAAACTAACATGGTATCACAGAAAGAGAGAGAGAGAGAGAGAGAGAGAGAGAGAGAGAGAGAGAGAGTAGAGACATACCAACAGTTATTTCTAGCACATTGTCAACAGCATCCATATATTGACTTGAATGGCTGCTCATTTCATTAGTGTTTGCATTTCCATATATCAGGAACAAATCATTAAAATTTGGGAGAGTTCTGTTGCGGAACCATTGTGCATCAGGGTATTCCTGCATCATTTATCCGTAAGCCAATACGGAATTGAAATTGAAATTTATGCTTTATAAAATTCCATTTGAAAAAGTACCTTTACATAAGCATCCCATAGGTCAGCATCTGCAGATACCATCTGTTGCATTTCATCCCAAGCAAACCCAGTCTGGCCAAGTAGGATTTTCATATCACCAAAGAGCTTCTTCAAACTTCTAAAGCGACTTTTCAAAACATCTCTTTCATATTCAGAATGAAATGTTGCATTGAACTGCATGACCATGTCAACCCAAACTAGTTTGTTGAATTTATGATCAACCATACTTCCCACCCGTACATGATGTAGCATTAGATCAATGAAATATCGGTCCATGGGAGGAGTCCAATCTGTCCTGTGATGGCTATTGTTAAGACTGGCTCCTTTATTGACACACATGATAACATGTTAATTGTAATTTGTTTGTATTTTGTAGAACTGGCAATATAAGAACAGCTCTGGCTGACTACAGTAATTTATAGAGAAAAAGAAAAGAGAAATACTCCCTCCGTCCCAAAATGAGTGTCATTCTTTCTATTTTGAGAATAATTAAGAAGAAGTTAGTTACTATTGTATCCTCATGAGCATGTGTTGAGAGATCCTAACTAACTTTTTATAAGGGTATTATTGATAATTCATGCATAACTAACTTACTAGAAAAGGAAACAAGACACTCATTTTGGGACAAAAATGCAAAAAAACAAGAAACTCATTTTGGGACGGAGGGAGTAAGTAATAAATAAATACACACACACAGCTTCACTGACACATCTAAAAGCTCACCATCGCCACTAAAGCTGAAATCTTGATCTCGACTTCCATTAGATGCTGAATTTCCATAAATCAAGCACAAATCATTATAATTTGGCTTGGTTTTGGTTCTGTATGATTCCACACATGGGTATTCCTACAGATAACATATATTAGACACTAGCAATAAGAACTCACATGCATAAATAATAAAAATAAGTCACGCACCTCAATATAAGCATCCCAAACATTATCAAATGCTGTGACCATTTGCTGCATTTCATCCCATGAGAACCCCCTTTGGTCAATCAGATTCTTCATATCATAGTATTGCATCCCCAAACTTCTATGCTTACTCCTCAAAACATCTTTGTCATGCTTCAGTCCAAATCTTTCCTTAAAAGATACCATGATATCTATCCACATTCTATCATCTGAGCTATGATCAATTTTTTTCCTCTTCCGCACATACTCTAGCAGGAGGTCAATAAGATAACGGTCCATTGAAGGTGTCCAATCTGTATCGCTATTTGCATGATGCTGAATGTCCTCCCTATCTATAAATCAAAGGAAATGAATTTCTATTGGTGATTCCAAACGAACATCATTATCAGTGCACGCACAGGAGAGAGTAACATAATTTGGCAGCATCAAACTTGGTTCATATTCATCTTAAGTGTTATAAAAATTGAGGGTTTAACTTCTACAGTACATCAATTTCACTACACACAATGCCATGAGAGATCAATCAGCAGCATCCAGATTGGTTCAAAATCATGATAAGCAAAGTGAAAACTTAGGTTATAAACCACATGGGACTTACAAATACATGTATGGAAAATTTCTAAAATTCTAATACGAGCAAAGCAAGATTAGTCAAACATGTTAATTAACAACTTGAAAAAATCACCATTGCAATAAATTAGTGTAAGTCAACACATTATACTGGAACAATTAATAGTTCTCAACATGAAGTCAAAATTACCAAATTACAGAAAAAAATATATGATAATAATGCACTCAATATATTTTATGATCAATAAACTTCAGAAAAAAATAAACATTATTTCATAAGACGCATCGTAAGGAAAACTATTCACAGCTTCAATTCAAATAGTTTATTTGTTAATTTAACATAATGAAGCAGACAACCCCAAAGTAATTAAGCTTTTCTCTAAAAAGCATCTCATCTCATTTTTTATCATTTGCCATGGTTATGACTTGACTTAATAAAACTCTTTGGAATCCCAAACCTTACCAAGAAACCTACCAATTATTGAATCTAGGCCTTCACTGTCCAAATCCACACTGCATGCTAAAGGGCTGTCTATTCCATTTGAACTCTCTTGGCCAAATACAATACATAGCTTGTGATAGCTTGGCATGGATGTGTTTCTATATGACTGAGCATCACGATGTACCTACATACATTTGCATGTAAGCTATAAAGTAGCGCAACAGATTTTGTAAGCAAGGAATGAGTTTATAGTACTTCACCTTGAGATAACAATCCCATACATAATCTTCAGCAGTTACCATTTGATGTGTATCATCCCAATAAAACCCATTTAGTTCAAGAAGATTTTTTATGTCATTATATTGCCTCCTCATATGTTTGTAGCGGTTGTTCAGTACATCTTTGTCATAATGAGATCCAAATTTTGCATTAAAAAATGAGACTATATCAATCCAAGCCTGGCTTGTGAATGAAAGGCCAATTTTATTCCCTTTAAGCACCTGGTCAACCAACAAGTCAACAAGATAATGGTCCATTGGTGTCGTCCAACTTGTTCTCAGACGGTCAGGACCAGCAAATGATGGACCCTTCTTTTCTCCAACTGTATGAATTATAGAGCCTAATAAAATGAGTACAAATCTTTTCATCAAAATTAAGGCTTTAAAACATGAAATATGCTACATCCACATCAGCTGTAACTGCTGTAATGAAAGCATGACAATATGTTATTCCATAATAATAAAAGGTTTTCAAACATGAATTATACCATCCACATAAACAATATCTGCCCTAAATCCTAATGAATGCATGACAATTGATTATTTCCAAACTATAGTTCACAATAAACATGGATCTATGAAAATTAGTGATTGTCACTGGTCCCAAGATAAACCTATGTAAGATATAAAGAAAAGGCTAACATGCCTGAAATCTCACGCAGTTCAAATTATAAGTGCGGGGTCTAAACTCTAAAGGTGTGTAATGTGCAACAGGGAAGCTGCAATTTCATATTCCATTGGAAGATACAATATTATAGAACAAACTAATTGTTTAAGTATTCACCTATTCTATAACAATTACGGGGAATAATTTCCTAACTACTGACATGAAGACTTACCATCAGTTATCTGAAAGGGGTCATCTTGGAAGTTTTTGTGATGAAGGAGACGAATACAATGTCCATTAGTTGCTGCATTTCCATATATTAAGCATAAATCATTATAGTTCAGCAAAGCCTTGTTTCTATATGATCGTGCATCTGGGTGTGCCTACATCAGCAATAGTAAGTATATCATATCATAAACTGAAATATAATATCTACACCATTTGACAGCATACCTTGAGATAATTGTCCCAATCATCATTACTGGCCACTGTCTTCTGTTGTTCTTCATCCCAAGAAAATCCCTTTTGCTCAAGTAAACTCGTTATATCAGTGTAGTACTTGAACAATTTCTTATGCCGGTTTTTTAAAAAACTTTTTCCATGCTGGGAACAAACTTTTTTATTGAACTTAGTAAGCATATCCTGCCATGCTTCTTTGCTGAATGTATTATCAATCTTATTTCCTTTTCTTAGTTCGTCCAGCATGACCTCAATGAAATAATGATCCATGGTTGGTGTCCAATCAGTTTTTGTACGCTCTTGACTTGGCAATGTAAGGTTCCCATTTCCAAAACCTAAAATTGAAAATATATATATATATATATATATACATGTTCAGTGAGAGCGTATAATGCTTATTAAGATATGTGCACATCATTAACCAGCACAAGCATGCATAAGGTTATTTCATCCTCAACACATTTGTCACATACTTAGTTGCAACAGTACAATAACTTACTGGAATATATTTATATGTGTGTGTGTGCGTGTGTGTGTGAAAGTTTAAACTAAGCTTCGCTAGCTCACTAAAGTGAAACCACCTATTAAGAATGCAGGGCAAAATTAATATTTTACGTTATGAGGATTGAATTCTGGCCAAAAACAAATAAACAACATTACATCCCAACGACAGATGAAATCTAAGTCTAAGTCAGTAAGAACTAACAAGAAATAGAAACACACCCATATTCATTCCTTGAATATCATCCTCGAAGTCTATATCATGACTTGAAAGACTGTATCTCCCATCAGCAGCAGTATATGCATAAATCAAACATAAATCGTTGAAGTTCATTAAAACCTTATCCTTGTAGAATAGTGCATCTGGATGAGCCTGGACATATATTTATGTCAATTACACTTTGGCAATAATGGCGGACATATAAAGTCAAAATATGAATAAACAAATGAAGTAACCAACCTGGATGTAGCCATCCCACACATGATCATCCGCTACAACCATTTGTTGAGTATCATCCCAAGAAAACCCATTATGGTCGAGAAGATTCTTTATGTCATTGAATTGCTTCCACAAATTTGTGTAACGACTCTTTAAGATGTCCTTGTCATATTGACATCCAAACTTTGAATTAAACACAACCTGCATATCTACCCAAGCTTGTTTGTTGAATGTATGTCCCAACCTATTACCCCTATGCATCTGATCTAACATAAGATCAATAAAATAGCGTTCCATAGCTGCTGTCCAGTTTGTCCTTGTGCGTTCACTGCTTGAAGGGATTTGGCTGCCCATTTCTTCCCCTATCATATTGTCAAAATCACCATAACCATAACATACTATACCATCAATACATGATGACAAGTAAAACTTAGTGATACAGACAAGAATACATCAATAGTCAATACCTAAGTTACTCATACAACAACAATCTACACCAACTAATACCCATTCAAATTTTGTTTGATAGGATTATAAGTGCAAGTGCATGCTATCAAAGTAAGATTTGACAACATAGTTTTGTAAATTATGTAGAAAAAAATTTGTAAGGAGCTGGGATACAAGTATATGGAATAGTGATATTGCAAGCAATCAAAACTATAGTGTGAAAACAGAGGTGGATGCAATTGGGGCAACAAATGAACCTTAACATGAGATGACAGTCAATGTTAACATAATTTTAAGCCACCCACACCCAATGCAGGGGGCCCACAGCCGTCCCGTGTTCACTTCATACTCTCACAATATTACTTGGTAGTTGGTACGCCTGATTCAGTCTCTAGAGTTTTTACTCTCACGCCAGAGGTGAAATTCAATGAAACAAATTGGTAAGAAATTAAGTGTTTTTATCCATAGTTTCTATCCCTGGTCAACATAGAAGAAGGATAATGGTACAAACTAGGTGGAAATTAAGGATCAACAGTTATAAACTTGTAGTAGTGAACCAGTGATGAGTATTGACAGCAAGTAACAATCTTACTCATTATCAGAGACCATCTAAAGTAAAGCATAGAGATCAATCTACACCTAATTGCAAACAAATTCGAAAATGCAATACCACATTTAAAAATCAAAGCAGTGATCAAGTCAAGCAAAAAAATCCATCTAAATTGAACAAAAACAACAGTGAATTAAGCTCATACAAGGAAAATTAATTGAAAATTATGATTTAAGGTGGTTTGGTGGTGGCAGAGGAAAAAAAAACTGAGCTCCGAACTGAGCTGAAGTGATCGGGAACAAGACGATGAAAAGTGAAAGCATAATGTTGCGGAGGGAATAGAAGACGAAAATGCAAACAAGTATGGAGAGAAATGGATTAGGGTTCCGTTACCGGTGACTGATTTGGTTGCCGGAATCGGAGAAGAGAGTCGTCGTCGCCGTCGTCGTCACTCGTCTGAAGTGAGAATAGTAATGTTTGGACAGGAAATGAAACCAATCTCTCTCCCACTCAATACTGTTGTGAATGCTTTGACGTCGTGTTTGGATACAAGAGTAGGGTCATCCTCGCCTGGCGCCTATTTTGTTTGGGAAATTTGGTCTGTTTTTTTAACTCCTGAGACGTTATTTTGGATACGTCAAATCGAAAATGAAAAATAACGTAATTTTTTCACTATCGGGGCAGCCATGTGACGCCGCCTTGTAAGTTCTTGTTTGATAACATTGATTGCAACGAAACGATGTGTCGTGTCATCGAATCGGAAAACATTTTAAAAGAAATTTGTTCATGAAATTTTAAATATTTATTGTGCGAAAATCGGCACAAAATTGAAGGGAAGCAAATAAACATTTTATAAGTGTTCCGCTAAAAAAAAAGAAAAAAACATTTTATAAGTGTAAAATTACATGTACTAAGATCAGCACATGTAAGGCGGTGCATATAATGCGGTATCAAATCCGACATTTAGTTTTCACACGATCTACTTGTTAACGATCTACTTGTTAGCATGGGATTCTTCGGTACATCACTTGAAAAACACATGCACGACTTCATATACAAAAGAAACTATTTTGTTTTTTGTCCAAATTGATCCAGGATCATCACACCATTTTTCAACACCTCCAAACAAATCAAAACACCTTGAATGCAAGTAGCTTTGTGAGTAGACAATGCTTGTAATAATCTTTGTTGATTTGAATTTGATACCAAGAACAAGTAGAAAAGTATAAAAACCCAATATGCATTTTGGTATATTCTGAAACACAAAATCTTCTAATTTAGATTAACCTTTCAAATCTCCATATAAAAAGGATAAAGGTACATTTAACAAAACTCCCCCCAATAAATTATCCTCATCTATATTCCTCCGGTAATCTGAATCCGGGCATGACTATTTTGTCCGCAAACATCTTGCCAGTCTTGGGCATGATGTGCCAGTGCAAGGTCAAGTTGAAGTCTTTTCCACGGAGATTGTTTCCCTACACAAGCAAACCACGACCACTGCTTAATTCTCATGTTACAAACAAGAAACCGAACTCACTAGTCGGCTTAGCGGTCAAAACGCTGCCACGAATAGCATGATTCATTCTTACCTGATCAATGAAACGGTACTTGTTCGTGGTGTGGATCCAGAACTTTGCATGTTCTTTGGCAGGAATTATACCATCCCAAAGAGACACCTGCCAATTTTCATTTGAAAGAAGGAGATAAGGTAAAAATAAGCAACCATTTCAGCAGCAAAAATCAAAGATACATTTGAGAATTGAGAATAGTAAGGTAGTGTGTTTGGATTAGACTTTTTGTTAAGAAATGGGAATCAAGAATCGGAAAGGAAATGAGATTCCAATTCATCACATTTGTATGGAGACTTTTGGTCATGAGAATCTCATTTCCATTCCTGTTCAAGAAAATTTAATCCAAACGCTACCTAAATGTCACACTGAAGAGTGTGTTCGTCGACACAGGAGAGGAGACAAATGAAAGACAAGGAAAACAAAGTAGTCCCTCGCTCCGAAAATGAGTGTCGTGTTTCTCTAACAATTTTGTCCCAAAATGAGAGTCCTCTTTCTATTTTAGAAAGATCGTTATGCATGACTTACCAATAGTATAGTAAGAGTTTGTTACAACACATGTCTATGAGGATATAAGAGTAAATGTTAACACTAACTTTTTCTTTGTTTCTCTCAAAAAGAAAATAAGGGAACTTATTTTGGTACGGAGGGAGCAGTAAATTTCTAATTTCCAACGGATCACCAGATATAAACAATGAATGAAAGCTTACCTGGTTCAAGGAATTTGTTGGGGTTTCATACTCGGCTGCTAAAAACACGAAAACCTGAGATGGGAAAAGATATAATTTAACAATTATCATCACCCTTATATACCATAACCATACGATATAAACACCCCTAGCGAATTGAGAAAGCAATTCAGAGTTTTCCCAGTCTTCAGAGGACTCAAAAACTGACCAAGAGAACCACAGCTAAAATAAAAGCAAACCTGCTTAGTGTTCCATGTAAACAAGGACTGTAGATCAGCTGATATATTTAGTTGCAAGCTGACCTGCATAAAATGAAATTGTCAAAATCAAATAAATTGAAGGACACAGCATAAATGACTACATATAAGAGCACACTATTAACAAAGTATAATTGGCCGGAGAAGTGTCGGGGGAAGAAGCCGTGTCCTCTAGAAAAAAGATAAGGATTGTGCGGAAATAAGATGCGAAGAAATGGGGGAATGGAGAAATCTTTATCTAACTCAACCATCCATGTTCAATTGAATAATCTGTTACTCTTACTTCACAAGCATGGCTTGTAATCATACATTCACCATTTTTGTTGAGTCAAAAGGCTTACAGTGGTAGCAACCGCAAGGCACAAGCAACTAACCACACCCTCACTTAACTAAAATACTAGGTCTATGACCTCTAAACTCTATAGCTGATGAATTTTTTTCTTCTCAAGTATAGCAAGTCCATTAGGTCTATTGCAGCTTTCTGCTCAGGAACTGCAGATTTATTTGGATAACGATACCACTAATAAGTTAGCTGTTGAAGTTTAATTGTAATATGAAATGGTTTGGATGTAATGAGAATATCTAAAATACAAAAATGAACAAGAATGATAGCATGTTTGTCTTTAATAATTTTGGCAGGCTTATATCTTACATTCTTACTGATATTATTTAGTCGATTACACATATGCTTCAAGCATCAAAGTACAACTTATGATATACATATGTGTACGATTTTTCCGGGGCTTTGGCTCTTCCCAAGTAGCTTTAAGTTGGAATTGTTGCTGATTGTATTATTAAGAAGTAAGTTTAATGTAAATAAACAGACATTGTTACAATCATATAATGCATATTTAATTCTGGAGAAACACATTTTAAATTCTAGAGGAAGATGAGTTTCAATTATTACTACTAAGATATTTCATTGTGGACCACAAGTCCAGAACTCCAAATTATATTCTTCTATATGTCAAGGAAATGATCAGCACTTGAAATTGGCATATCTACCGAACTAGTACAAAAGCAGTAATAACAAAATGGTTTAGCTCCATCGTATGTGAAACAATTTAGGCATCTTCTTAAATAGTAGTTACATGGCATCTTTTTACACATGACATGACAAAGCATCAGTAGTTACTGAGCTAAATCACTCCCACCAATGTTGTAGGGCCCATCTAGGGATCCGCACCTGGAAAGCCTTAACCAGTAAGGCGCCATTGCTAGGCCCACTCCTACACCTAGTCCTATAAACAAGCAAGGCTAAATTATATGGGCTAAAGAAGACATAATAAGAAAGGACTACTAAATCTACAGGGATTTAGGCTACATTGATGACTACCACCGCATCAAGTGACACTCTACCATTGAGTTATATCCCTTCACAGCCCCCATCAAGAGGCAGAACTAAGTAATCATAAGACAAAGGGTTCAGAAACTCAACGACACTATTCCAATACTCTTCAACAGCTGGAAACCGGGCCTTCTTTTTGCACAATAACATATACGAGAAAACCTTAGGCACCCAAAGAAGTATAAATATAGGCCTACTCCAAAGTTATGATCAAAGCTCTAGTGACAGTTAGAGCTCTCTATTTACATATGTTATACAATATCACCTTTAATTGGCCCGTATCTAACTTGAGCATTGAAGAGAAATCCTGGAGAAATCTCCCCGAGACCTTCCTATCTTGCAGGTTCTCTACAAGCGATGCAAATGGAATGCTAATTAGAGTTTAGATTCCTGAAAGCAAGTACCAGATCATAGCCACCACAAATTTACTATAGATAGGAATATCCTTTGCTTCTAGATATGAACTCAAATGCATCCATTGGCACAATAAATAGTTTCAAGATTCAACCATCCAATGATCAGTTATAGTTGCTGACTGGCTAACAACGTAGGATGAGATGCGCACTGAAAATCAAAATTAAAATTCAGCCATAGTGTTTGACAAAATAATCTTCATTGCTAAGATTCGTTCTCTCTAATGAGCCTAACCTATTTTGAAACAAACTATGATTCTTAAAGCTTACTAGACAACATAAAGACAGAATGAACATGTGTCTAATTATGCACATGTATGCATAGCTTGACAGCTTTCTCTTGTTTAACAACCATATTCTCAAATTGTAATGGAGTTTCTCTCTAGATAGGAAGGAAAGGCTATCATCATTCATATCATCTTCTAAATGCCACTCAGTCGTATGCACTTGAAGGCCCAGCACACACAAAAAATCATAAATTACATGAATTCTCATCATCATCCAGGAAAATTCAGCATAAGGAGTGTCTCAATTGTGACCAAGACAGTTCCTTGTCTTTCCATGCATTTTTAACAGTAGGGAAGCTAATACATGAGGTTTGATACCATAGTTTCACCAAAAATAATATATTGGTGAACATCAATGTCAATAGAAAAAGGCATCAAAAGTTTGATTCGGAATAAAAATAGTAAATTGATTAACAGAATATAAATCAGTAAACCCAAAATTTTCAGCCTAGGTCATGGAAGTTCCTACAATCATAACTTAACATTGAACTATGAGCTGCCCTTAAATAGTTAATGGCTAAAACCCAAGTCGACATACTTGCACATCTAAAAAGTCCATATACACATATAGTATGCTCTATGTTGTACTCAGATAACCAAATTATCCAAAATAAATTCTGCAAACATTGATCACATGCAAGTCTTCTTCATTGAACCCACCAATTTAAAACCAAACCCAGCAAAACTCATCACAGCTTACAGCATAGTTCAAACAAATCCAAACTCAAAACCCAAAATCAAAAATAACAAGAGCAATTTACCTAAAATAAGTTCTGCAAACATTGATCACATGCATGTCATCTTCATTGAACCCACTAATTAAAAACCAAACACAGCAAAACCCATTACAGCTTACAGCACAGTTCACACAAATCCAAACTCAAAAACCAAGATCATGCCCCAAAATTTAATAATACAAATTAACCAGATAACCAAATCACCCAAAATAAATTCTGCAAACACTGATCACATATTCACATGCAAGTCATATTCACTGAACCCAGCAAAACCCATTAGAGGTTTCAGCATAGGTCACACAAATCTAAACTCAAAACCCAAGATCATGCCCAAAAATTCAAAAAAAAAAAAAAAATGAAAATAATTTACCTCGTCGTTTCCATTTGGTTGCTTCTGGAACCAATTAATATTCAAAACCTGCAATCAGAAACCAAATTAGAGAACGACCCAGGTGAAGAAACACAATTATAAACCGATCAATCAAGTGAGGTTTCCAAAATTGAGAGACGCAGATCTAGCAGACCTGGACTTGTGAGGTAGGGGTTGGAGAGTTGAGATTGTCGGAGAAGGAGGCTATGGCGCACATAAGCGCGAGGATGGTGACGGCGAACGTTAGCAGAGCATTGGCTCTGTAGCCAAAGGAGTGCATTTTTTGCGATTTTTTCTCCTCTTTCTTCGCTTTTCTTTTGATTATGTGATTTTTGGTCTGAAAGTTGGAATTTTTATTGTTTTTCGATCTTCTCCTTCTGAATTGTCGTTGCAGAGTGTTTTCGGGTTTTTGTGCGACCATTTGGTGCTATCGTGGTAGCTTTTCATTGGATGTGACGTGTAGTTGGTCCCACCTTCTTGCTGATGTGGCCGTCTTCCACTTTCTTTCTTTTTTTTTACGAACTTTCTTTCTTTTTTTTTGGTAACGATACTTGTCCATTTTCATTTAAAGTGAACCAAAATTTAAAGTAAAATGCAATTATTAATTCTCAAAATCTAATTACCAAAGTAGATTGGGATAACGATTTAAGCACTTTAGTTTTTCTTAAAGATCTCGGATTCAGTTTTTATACCGACAATATGATGTGGATTACATTTGAGTTTAAAAAAGAAAATATATACG